>PVJH01028679.1:0-27029 GCA_004026705.1 Nesogale talazaci
CTAACCAGAAAAAAGAGGATGGAGTGGAAACAAGTCTTGCTTTGAAATAACAACTCCGAAATACTTTCCCCCCAGGGTCATTGCAAGATATGGTGCTATTCTTAAGCCCCTAAAAGCAAACATCCATCAAGCCAGTGGAAGATGCCATTATCACCCCACCTTCAAAATGCTCATCAAGAAAAATCAAAGATCAAGATAATGTTTATTTGTTTTTGATGCAAGGGGGATAGTGCATTTAGTTTGTTCTTCCAGGTCAGACTGTTAATCAAGTTTTCTAGTCAGAGGTTCTGAAAAGGTTGAGTAATAGCGTGTGACCAAACAGGCCCAATTTGTGGCAGACAGGGAACTGGTTTAGCCACCCTGGCAATGCACCCACTCACAAAGCCATCCCAGTGGGTCAGTTTGGGGCCCAACATTTGCCTGATTACCCCATGCACCTGACGCACCTGACTTCACCATGTGACTTCACTTTGCTTCCATGAAGGCAGCAAGACATGAAAGGACAGTGATTTTATGAAGTGGAAGAGGTGAAGAAAAAACAAGGGAAATGCTGTCAGCCATCCACATAGAGGAGTTTGAAAAAAAGTTTTCAAGAATGGGATTGCAAATTTGACAAATGTATTAAGTGTCATGGACAGTACTTTGAAGGTCATAAGGTTGTTTTGTAAAAAAATTACATAGCTTTGAAAAAAAAGTTTTTTGATATCCTCTTGTATAGAATCCACACTGAAGATCGTTGTCTTTGATCTTCAGCAGCAAGTCCTTCTAGTCTTCTTCCCTTTCAACAGGGCTGTGTACTCTGAACAGTGCAGTGGCAAAGAACTCTTCTTCCATTCCTGCTGCCAAGTTTCCCTTCATTTAACCCAGCTTCTGGGATTATGTGCTAAGCATGCAGATTTAATAGATACAGTAAAATGACACAACTTTGATACATAATTTTCTAGATTTTAAACCCTGTAGTATTCTACTATTCTCTTTGAATGGCTGTCTAGAGCTATATAGAGGTGTGGTGAAGTGAAATTAGTTGGGATGGCTCTGCTAGCCAGAGATGTTTTAACTCCCAGCAAAAGACTGCGTGGGAACATACAAATAAGGTACAAAAATGCTGAGCTCAGGGCTTGGTCGGTTTTTCCATTCCACGTGGTATAAAGAAGTAAGCCATTTCGGGTGCAGAAAAAGAGTCCTGTGGTTATCAAGAAAGAAGAGCCATCTGTGGAACACATGGAAGTTCTCTGTCTGCAGTCACTGAGGCAGCAGAGGCCCAGAGTCTGCAGCACTGAGCTCACGGGACAGAGCAGAGAAATCCTGGGGCGGAGCCAAGGAGCAGAACTGACACAGCAAGACAGAGCTCCAATCTTCCTGGCTTCTGGACAACAGGCAGAGGTAATGGGACAATGTGACCAAGAGGTTGAGAATGAGAGAGAGGTGCCACATGCCTGCCAGCGTGGCTGAGGAGGAGATTAGGGACAAAGATAGAAAGAAAGAAGAAAACCCTGTATATTTGACTTGATAACTTCTGTCAATAAACCCCATAATCCAAAGTATTACCTAGGAATTATCTGTGGACAACTGTAATGATGGAGTTCAGGAGAGAAGTGTCAGAATGTGATAAAAAAAAAAGGATGGAGGGTGAGGACAAACCTCTGCTGTGTGACAATCAGGCTTAGACTGATGGGGAGTTTTTCTCTTATGTGGCCAGAGATTAGTTGTTGGCCTCTATGCTGTTTCTGCAACAGATTCTGCATGGGCATTGTGGCAGTCATGTACTTGATGTCGATTTCATGATTGGGAGTCAATCTGGAGATAGCCAGTGAGTAGCCAGGGTGGCCTCTGTGTGGGCATGGTTTTCTCCTGAAAATTCTGGAAGCCTCACAGTGTTTCCCAGTGAGAGAAGAGAGACTTGACTCCCTCTCTCCGGGAGAGATGAACTACTCACATGACAAGATGACAGCATGCTGATGGGTCCTGATTCCTGGAGAATGGAGGAGCCAGAGGAGAAGCCACATGGGCTTGCCCTGATGGGACCAGACCTCTGGGGCTGGAGAAGCCACAGAGAGACCCCTTCCAGTGCTGCAGTGCTCCCACCACCAATGGATACTGCTGATGGACCCTGAACTCTGGAAACAATGAGCCATGGGGAAAACCCTGCCAGCTCCGGGACACCTCTACTGCACGTGCTTTGTGAGTCAGAATGAGACTTTTTAGACTGGTATCGGACATATGGGCTAATATCAGACTTCTGACTTTGGACGGGACTGGGTTGGGATGCTTTCTCAATGTTCCATTTCTCTTAAATATAAACCTTTCCCTTATATCCATATGCGTGTCTATGAATTTGTTTCTCTAATCTGCCCAGATTAACACAGGCATAATGGAGTTTTCCAAAGTCCCCGTTCTTCACTATGTCATCTGTGCTTTCTTAGGATCCATATAGTCAGACGACTTTATATAGTCAATAGATATCAGGAAAACAGCTCTCTAATATTCAGTATTGTCATCCAAGAACCATCTGATATCACCAACATTATCCTTCCACAAAACATTATTTTCTGAATCTAGCATGAACTCCTGGTGGTTCCCTGTCTATGTACTATTGCAGCCTGTTTTCATTTTCTTCAGCATAACTTTCCTTGCACACGATATTAATGATCTGCTTGATATTATGTAATTTGTTGGATAACTTTTGTTAGCACAGGGACCTCATCCAGTTTGCTGACCAGGTATCTGTCTTTCAAATTCTGGGGACTAGCTGGGTATGCACTGGCAGTGTTGCATGCCCTGTTGAAACATCTCCATGAGTACCTCACCAACTCTGACAGCCATGTTTATTACCAACATCCTCAGTGAAACCCTCCTAAAAAAATTGAACACAACCTATTCTTTTTGGTAGTGAATCTGGGTATTCCATCCATCTTCTTTAGATGTTTGTTGAGCCACTCCCTCTTTGTGCCCATAGAATCCTTCAATATGACAACCACAGTCTTGAGTTGGTCTTTAATTGGTTCAGCTTGATAAATGCCAAACAGGGTCTTCTTCTTTTCTAACTCCTCGTCCTTGCACATTTCATCATATTAATTTACTTTGTAGTCCCAATCTTGGGCCTATATTAGAATTCCTTGGGAGATTTACGAAAACACATATTGCTGGACCACATTTTTTTTTTCATTCAGCTAGTCTGGGGTAAAGCCTGATCATCTGCATTTCAAAGAATTAGCCAGACGAAGGTGAGGCTGCTGGTCTGCTTGAGGAAGCTCATAGGTGCCTCTCTTCTAGATCTCTGCTTTTAGAGGTCCTTAATTCCAGTTCCAGGGAAAGCTCCTAATTCTACAAAAGAGAAGAAGCGAAGTTCCATGAATCTAATCCCTCTCTTTTTGTGTAAAGCCAATGCTTCCCTCGTTGTTTTCCCCATATTTCCCTCTCAGTGCAGCCTCCCTGCCAGTCCCCGAGTATCCTTTCAGTCCAGATGCACGTTTCCCACCTTTTCCTATCTCTGTACAGAAGATGCATCCCAGAATCCCCTGCGATGATGCCATCAATGTCCAAGTTTTCAAGCTCTGGGCATGATCAAAGTTTCGTTGAGTTAGGCACATTTTTTAGGGAGGCACAAGTTGATTTTACTGCCATTTAAAATGTCTTTTAAATTGGATTCTGTGTTCAAGCATTGAGACAAAAAGCTATTGTGTAGGAAGAAAGGCGTGGGATGAGAGCAATGGGGCTTGCATTTGGTAGTGAAGTAAATATTTTGTCACCAGAAGAATGACAACCATTCTACATGGTTAAGAGACTCACATAACAGTTGTATTTTTTAACTGTGATATTTTCAATATACAGTATGTCTAAATGACAATGAAACTTTTCAGCTGACATGGAAACTCAAACTATACAGTTTTTTTTTCTGATAGTGTTGCTGCTGCTGTTGCTAGGTGCTAGCTATTTGATTTATCTCCAAGTAATTCTATGTAAACCAGTGAAAAATTGACAATCTTAGTGCTGGAATCTAATTTTCCAATGGATCACCACAAGCAAACACCTGACTCTTTTCAACCACCTATGGCAAAAAATGAGAAAGAAGGGAGGATTTGTTTTATAATGAGCATAAATGTTTTCAGTAAAAAGTTCTGTTTTATATTCTTCTACCAGAGCCTTTCTGCATTTAATTGCAAAGGGCAAGCAAAGGGGGCTAAAAAGGCCTTAACATTCAAAAATTATGATGTTAATACATGACACCCACCCCTATTTCCTTTTACCGCAATAGACATCTGCTTATGGAACCCGAAAATATTAGTTGGCTACACATAGATGAAGCCAGGTTTATTTTTGCTACTGAGAAAAGCACAAAAGAATCACCTATCATTTGCTAAGTGTTGAAGTTAAAGGCAGAAGAAATTGACAAACACTGAGAATTTATGAATGAAATTTCAAAAGCTATTACTTTAGTCACTGTGGCACAATTTTATTGGTATTGTTTTCCGAAGTGGGCCAGGAAATAGTTTTGTGATTTGCTATTGATGCTTCCTTACATCTATCTATTTCAAATTCTAGTCTCTCTTGCCAATCTGCCAAACTCTGCTTTATTAGCCTATACACATGACTAATTAACTCTAAATGCATCGTCTAGCCCCCTCGGCTGGAATGTGAGCTCCACAAAGGCAAGTAAAATTCATGGCTACTGAGTCAACTTTGACTCACAGAGACACAATGCAGGGTTTCCAAGGCTATACATCGTTAGGAGAATAGAAAGCCTCATCTTTCACCCAAGAAGCTGCGGGTAGGTTTGAACCATTGAACTCAGGGTTAGAAGCCCAATGGATAGCCCAGCACACCACCAGAGCGCTTTCTTCATTCATCCTTGCACCTGGATGAACCAGTGTTCAAAGCAACCTTGGTGAGTGAATTAGTAAATGAATGAAACAAAAGTGAAGGACTTGAAGTGAAACTCCTTCTCAGTGAGACACCACCTTACATTCTCTCCTGTGGCTTCCATAGTAGGAGCAGCTCTGCCTTTGTGAGAGTGGTGATCAGTGACAGATTACCCAGGAAACTAAGCATGAGCTCACTTGTGTTCCATGATTAATCTGTAGTGAATACTTTCGTGCTTTTCACCACATCTAGAGATGACTGGCATCTGTCTCTCTTTCCAAGCCCACAGCAATGTCCCACTGATCGGAAGCCTCTTTTCAAATGCAGACTCCCAGGTAGGGATAGGTTACTCATTTGGCAAGGTAAACATGGACTTACTTGTGCTCCAGGCAGGGGGAGACACGCTCACAGGGTTTCACATCTCATCAAACTGCTGACTACTCTTTCAGAAGTCAGTACAAGAAAGCCACCCCTGCTGGTAACTTGAGAGCAGCTTCCTCTTTTAAGTGTGTTAGAAGACTCATCAGAGGACAATATTACAGCAGCTCTAAAGCAGCAGTTCTCAACCTGTGGGTCATGACCCCTTTGGGGGTCAATCACCCTTTCACAGGGGTTACTTGATGTATAATAGTAGCAAAATGACAGTTATGAAGTAGCAATGAAAATAATTTTATGGTTGGGGGGGTCAATACAACATGAGGAACTATATGAAAGGGCCACGGCACTAGGGAGGTTGGGAACCACTGCTTTAAAGCCATAATGAAGTTTATTTTGGTGAGGCCATATGAATAGAGGGCAGAGGAATGCTGAGATAGGCAAAAACAGGAATTATTCACTTTTAGCCTGGAATGCAGGCAGCACTTAAATCTAACTTGCAATAGACTCTGCTTTTCCTTTATGGGGTCCTGGTGGTGTATTGGGTTAGCAGTTCAAACCCACCAGCTCCTCTGAGGGAGAATGATGCGTTTTCTGCTCCCATAAAGAAGGGGAAACCCACAGAAACAGTTCTCCTTTCCCCACAGGGTCTATATGAGAGAGAAGTGATTTGCTAGCAGGAGTTAAGTATCCTTCCTTTCTGTTCATATTTATTTTTGTTTGAATTTGTAGGGTTGGCCTGACTTAATGTGCTTCTGATACCTATATTTATTCCTGAAAATAACAGAACAAAGGGAGAGTCCTTAGAAAGTGGATGTCAGGACAAAGTAATAGTGACCTATAAATTGCCAAGGACTCGTGAGGGAGGGGGGAGCAGGGAGGGTGGGGGGAAATGAGGAGCTGATACCAAGGGCTTCAATAGAAAGCAAATGTTTTGAGAATGATGAGAACAACAGATGTACAAATGCGCTTGACGTACAATGCATGGATGAATGGATTGCGATAAGTCTTATCTGAGACCATGATTTTTTGTAAATGACTTAGAAAAAAACCAAAGTGGATGTCAGGTAGCCTGAGATGAATGGAGGCCGAGTGAACACACCTTTGCAGTTCCAGGCACACTCTGCCAGGTGGCGCTAGACAGCTCATTCCGTTCCCGTTGCCTTTACCGCGCTTCACGTCCGTGGCCTGTTTTGACCTGCCCTGGGTGTGGAACGAGTCACCGGGCGTCATTTTCCCAACCGCACGCATGAACTGTGTCTCTGCATCACATCTTGATAATTCTCACAACCCTTCATGCTTTTCACGTGCAGTAGACTACGGTATAATGTAATCATAACTTTTATCTGCACTGGGGGAGGGGGGAAAATGAGCGTGACTCACTTTAGCAAACTGTTGGCCTTATTTTGGTGGTCCAGAATGGAACCTGCAATGTCGCTGACGTATGTCTGCATTTGAAATGTGTCTGTAGCGGGCCTTTCACTGTCCAAATGGATCTGGAAAAGAAAAAGAAAAAAACCACAAGAAACGGATACCAAGGGCTCCAGTAGAAAGAAATGTTTTTCAGATGATGATGCAGCATATGTACAGATGTGCCTGGCACAGTGGATTGAGATAAGAGCTGATCGAGTTCCCAATAAAATCATCAGAAAAAAAAGAAAAGCCGAAGCAAGTGTTTCAGCCCAAACCCATACAGAAGTGAATGTCTCATCGCGGACACAAGGGGTCAGCATTTCAACGTGAATGACTGCGCTCCAGTGGAGCGGGCAGCCCAGTCCTCTTCCACGGCTCTGGGCAGGCTTGGCCGTCTGATTATTCATAGAAAAGTGAACAGGGAAATAAAATCCAATTTAGGTTCTGAAAATAATTTTCTTTTCCAGTTTGGAATTTTAATGCGTCCCTCTTAGAATGAATGATCAATCGGCCATTACCCTGGGAGCTGGCTAACAGTCAGTTGCGTCTTCCCAGGCTAATGGTCTCAGCAAGCCTCAGTGGCTTCCGGATTTACATTCTTTTCTCTCTCCCCAGAGAGGTTCTGAACCTGCAGAGTCCTTAATTTATGCATGCTGAGTAAATGTCTTGGATGATTTCCCAGATTGTACTAGTTGGTCGATGCCGATCTGCAGTGGAAGGGGCTTTGCTGCTGGTGAGCATTGCATGTGGATTCTGGGCTGCTTTTTGATCTTTCATAGAGAAACTTGGGGCTTTTGACTTAGCCTGAGTTTCCATTATAATTGTTCTGTCCTTCTCCTGTCCTTTCACTTGCCACACCTACCTCGGTGCCGGACCGTGCTATCATAGCTCTGGGGACACATGACGTTTTTCATTCATTTCTCATTTTGTTGTTGTTGCCAGTTGTTCCCGATGGCCCCGCGAACTGTCGAATGAAAAACCTCCCAGTCTCCCATTCTCTTTATGACTATTGGTGCACCGGGGCCCATGGCGACGACCACTGGGCATTCTGGATGCTTTCCAAGGGAAGGGGGTCATCTTTCAGTGCTGCTTTTGATGTACAGTTCCACGAGTCCAGAAAAGTGTAGCACCATGTCAGACAAACCCCAGAGTGGATCAAGAACAGTTCCACAACCCCCAATTGTCCCTTCGAGCTACCCCATTGGGTCACCCTATGTCCCCACCCATCACCTGTCTGCTCACTCTCTCGATCCTTTGGCCCGGTCCAGCATCTCATACTCATGTGATTATCTAGTACATCGACTCTGGAGCCTGGCTTCTTTCACTCAGCAGAATGCATTCACCGCCATCCCTGTTTCTCTAAATCTCAGCTACTGGCTCATCTCTTTCACTGGGTTGTGACCCTTCCCATGGACGTGTCAGATTCTATTTATCCATTCAACAGCCCGGGGGTGGTGTGTGCTTGGTTTATTTCCATCTGGGATGATCATTAATAAATCTGCTACAGCATTCACACACAGGTCATGGGCACACTGTATTTGAAGCTGAGTGATATTTCCCAAAAATCCCCACATGCGAGTCAAAACTGAATTTGTTGATCAAAGGTAGATCCCTGTACTCAGAAAATATGTATCCATGCAGTGTTGAGATGGAAATGATAACCTAATTTTCAAGCCAGAGGACAGACATCTCACAGGACATTTTGACAAGCCTGCTCATACCAAGGGACTCCATTGAGTCTGTGGGAAAATCCTCTTATCCTTTTCTTCCACTTTCCCACTAATTTTTCGATGCTCCCTTGTGCTTTCATGAAGGAACATATAGCAAGGAGGAAGAAAAGCATTTTCCCAATTCTGTTTATCTAAACTACCTCCAGCCAGTGCCCTTGTCTCCTGACTTTGTTTCCAGAACTTGATTTGTCCAATAAGGAGAGAAGCAACAAGGAAAACCAATAGTCTATAATTTGTCCTTCCGTAAGTGTTGAGTTGATCAAGAGGGCCCTCCCCCCATTTCTCATAGCGCATCTCTCCAGGCTTTTGTACCCCAGTGAACACGCTGGTTTCTGAGACCAAAAAACTTGTCATTGTCCTTGATAAGCAGCTTTTGGAGAATTTCCCATCAGGCATTCAGTAGATAGATACTTGCTGAGAGAAAGAGTGATTATCCAAATAGATGCACATGAATGTCTAGAATCGGATGCAATTCACACTGCATTCATATCAGGGTGTGAAAAGGTTTTCACATGAACAATGTATCTTTTCAGGTTTTTGGCATCTGAAGCAGTGGATGTCTTTTGATGTGCTTCGGATTTTTAAAGCGATTTGAAAGAATGGTCCATAAGACAGTTTAAAATGAAACACGTGTATATATGATTTTTATTATGATATTCACTTTCTTCCTTCTCTTCACCACACGTGACTCTGTGCTCCTGCTGAAGAGGAGGCTATGAAAGAGAGTGATGCTTTCTGCATTGGGGAGTCTGAAATCCAGCAAGACAATCAGTCAGAACAAATACTAGCAGGTACTCCTGGCAATGGTAGTATAGGTATCACGGGAATGGGTAGCAGGTGAATTCAACTTGCCCTGGAAGGGAATCGATCAAACGTGCTGAAGGGAGGATCTGAAGCAGCACTTCTCAACCTGTGGGTCATGATCCCATTAGGGATTTTAATGACCCTTTCACAGGGGCTGCCCTATTCATAACAGTTATGAAGTAGCAACAAAAATTGACAGTTATGAAGTAGCAACAAAAATAACTTTATGGTTGGGGGCCACCACAACATGGGGGACTGTATGAAAGGGTTGTGGCAGGAGTAAGGGCAAGAACCATCGATCTAAAGGAAAGGCAGGTATGTGCCCGTTGAAGAGAAGGGTGGGTGCAATCTGGGTAAGTGTGAGGTGGTGTCTGGTGCATTTAAAACAAGCAATACGGTTCATGGCTGGGCATGAATTCACCTGCGTGGCTCCATTTTCAGCAAAATAGCCTCTAGGAGGAACAATAACAACCGTGTGGTATCAAAAAAATCAGTCAGTTAAGATTAAAAGGACAGTTTTTACCCAAGGATAGAATTCAAAAGGGTTAGCAAGCGAAGGGTGAGAAGAAGAAGCACAAGCAGGAAGTGACATAAACGATGTGACCGTGAGGAGGTTGTAGTCAATGAGATGAAGCAAAGTATGAATGGCGGGAGGAAGAGTCCATGATGTGCCCTGCAAAACATCATCCAATTCATAAAAAGTTTAAGGCAGAAGTAAACGACTAACAAAAAGCAGGGCAATCCAATCACCACCAGGATGACTCAGAGGTATGCACCCACCGCACACGCAGTTGTTAGGTGCCATGCAGTGGGTTCTGACCTGGAGCGGCCCATGCACAACAGAAGGAAACACTGCCAGTCCTGCCCCAGCCTCACAGTTGTTCCCCTGCCTGAGTCCATGATTGCATCACCTGCCTCCGAACATCTCTCTGAGGACCTTCCTCTTGTTCACCACCCCTGTGTGTCGCCAAGCATCACCTTTTCCAGGAACTGGTCTCTCCTGACAACATATCTGAAGTATGTAGGACCAAGTCTCACCATCCTCAAGTCTTAGCAGCATTCTGGCCAGACTTCTTCCAGAACAGACGGGTTTGTCTGTTCAGAAGTCCAGGGTACCTTCACAATTCTTTGCCAGCACAATTCAAATGCATTGATTCTTCTTGAGTTTTCCTTATTTGATATCCAATCGTCACATTCATATAGGGCAACTGAACACACCTGGCATGGAGTAGGCATACCTGAGTCCTTAAAGTAACCTCCTGGCTTTTCAATAATCTAAAGAGGCATTGTGTGGCACATTTATCTAATGCCACCACTAAACTAAGGGATGCAGAAACAGCGGAAGATTTCTACCAATGTCCGCAGTTAGAACTTGAGCAAACATGTAACTGAGATGAGATAGCTACTGGAGACTGGACTACAAAATTTGTAAACAAAGAGAAAAGAATGGTACTTGGGAAGTCGGATCTTGGTGATAAAAATGATACTGGATATTGCACGATGGAATTTTGCAAGACCAGAGAATTCTTCATAGCAATTATCTATTTTCAACAAAACAAACAGCAATTATACACAGACTTTTCCATATAGAAGATAGATAGATAGATAGATAGATAGAAAGATAGATAGATAGATAGATGATAGAGTTATTTAGGGAGCTGTGTTAAATAACTATCACTTATTCCAAAGCAGTGACTTGCAATAATGCACATTATCTCTAAATTCCTAAGAATGAGCAACAGGCAAGTTGATACCCAGAAAATGTACCAGTCCCAAATAAGGAAAATCACTGCCCTTTCCCAGGTTGAAAGGGTCTGGTGTAATCAACCTGTTTCTGGGAAACCAGAGGTAGACTGCATTCTGTAATCTCTATTCATGTTTCAAATGGAAGGAACAGAATGTCTGTCTTCTTAAGAGATAGTAGCACATTGAGGGCTTCACCATCTCTTCTGGCAGATTGGGCATTCCGCAATGAGAATATCCAGATTAGCATTGGGAAGAGGAGACTGTGTTAGTGGGTTCATGCAAACTTTTAGTTAGGGCCGAGCATGCCAGCACTGACATGGCTGAGAGCAGAGTCTATCTGATAGTTATTAATCAAAGCACCTTTCCAACCAGTGGTTTATATGCCTCTTCTGCAGGGGTGCTTTCTGGTGGACATAATTTCTGCGCCTGCTATGTGCCTAATGTCTTCTGTTCTTGCTCTGCTTCAATCGCAGACTTCTTGAACCTAATCTTCTAATCTTGCTCCTTCCCAGAAATTTGACACTAAACAAGCCCCTCTTCACTTAGAGTTCTCAAATATCCTTCTGTAAGCCCTCCTCTCGTCACACAAAATGGATGATGACCAGCTGCACTGCTTGAAGCTAGACCTCCAGAAAGCAGGCCTGCCTAGCAGCAGCAGTCCAGTTTTAGTGTCCACCTGTGACCCAGGCCTGTGCTTTTCTTCTATCCCTGGTGGGATCTCAGGTACTATGTAGCAGAACCATCCCGACAAGTCCACATGTCTTTAAATCTTTGTCTCAGTACTCTACGGAGGCAGTTCTGGCTTCTCTGTTTCATTTAATGTGAGTCAAGTGTTCCTTGCCAAGCTTCTAGAAGCCACCCAAACCGGAATTAGGACCAGCTTCCTATCCCCAGGCACATTTTCCTGAGGTACTTTGGAAGCAAAATTGAGCTTCAGTTGGGATACACAGCTGGGTGGTGCACCATATTGTCCACTCCTAAGTCATAGGAGTAGGGGGTAGGAAGAAATGGTGAAGTAAGAGGAGCAAGAGGTCTCACAAAAATCCCTATGTACTGAACTCCATTATTTATTAACCAATAGAGAAGGCAGTGACAGAAAATGAGACCAAAAAGAATTACAATGAGATGATGTCAGACAGTATTTCAAGACAAAAGGAGCATTTACCTGAAATATAGGTGCTCAGGCAGTAAGTAAGCTATGAACTCAAGTATAGCTGATGGCAGTGACATGAAGGTCACTGATGACCTTCACAAAGATGAGTCCCAAAGTCAAGTTTTGGATGAAAGAAAGAAAGGGAGGGAATAAAATTAAGCTAAATTAAAAAATTTCACAACAGAAGAAACAAAATAAACAGTATGATATGGGTATGAAAGAGTATAGCACTTAAAAACAAAACAATATCAAGCCACTGCCTTTGTGTCAGTATCAACTTATGAAGACCCTGATAGGACCAGGTGAAACTGTTCCTGTGAGTTTCTAAGACTCTTTCCAACTCTTGCAAAAGTAGTACGTCTCATCATTTCCCCTCACAGCAACTGGTGGCTTTGAAATATTTACTTTATGATTAGCAGCCCAAACACATAACCACTATGCTATGGAAGCGTTTTCATTTATTTTCCCAAAGTGAGAGAGACATGAGCCCATGCAGATGAAAGAAATGTCAGCCCACATGGAAGGGTTGTTTTTGATGGTAAGAGACAGCTTTCGCATTGATAGGAGGGAGGAGAGGAGGATAGTTAAGTATATTGGAGGTGGGAAGTTAAGATGATGTAGTTCCAATCGGAGAGTTTACGTTCCCTGAGCAGAGGACAAGGTCATGTAGGAAGAGTTTATTATTTTTAAACTGTCAGAGGCTTGAGGAGGGTAGAATGTGTGCCAAAGGAGAACAGACATCCCCAATAAAAGTGGGCAGACAGCAATAATAATGAGGATATAGAGAGGTAAGACTGGATAACATGAGACTTCTCAAGTCTAGAATTTGAAGAAGATGGAAAAATACTAACCTGAAACATAGATCTCTTCTAAGGAACTTGGGAAAACAGAAGATCTGTAGCTTCTGAAAGAAAGGATTGGTGTGTGTGGTCTCAAAGAAACTTTGTGTTCACAGAGGATGTCTGGTTTACCAAGGAGCAGAAGGTGAAAGGAATATCAATCAGAGATTATGGAAGGATTGTTGATCCCAGAGCAGAGTTTTCTGAAACATAAAGTGAAGATCATGGAATCAGTCTTGGAGTAGGAATTAGATCAGTGACTGGAAACACAGACCATTACATGAACAAAAATACTTCACCAGAATTTTCCACCAACCTCTTTTTGTTTGCTACTTTGAGTTTATAAAATAATGATACCAGTCTTTCCTAATTGCTCTTATCCAAGGCAAGTCAGCTGAAATGATGTGCAAAATTGAACTCAAGTAACCCCCTAAATGGAATTTAACTTGATTGACTATGCCCACCAACATTCAGGTATAGCGTTCTTTTTCACGTTGGGACATTAACATAGTTGACTTTTTTGATGAGAATATGACTCAACATTATCATCTTGTCTTTCTTTGCTCTCTTCACTCAGATATGACTGAATGATGATAAATATTAAACAATCTACTTTTTTTATTTAACATTTTACTTTTTTTTCTTCTGCATCTTTTGCCCTGGTGGGAGTAGGAAGCCTAGCCTTGTTCCTGGAGAGCTGCTGCTGGATTTGAACCATCAACCCTGAGGGCCCCAGTCCCACACACAACCACTGCGTCACCAGGGCTGAGCTTCTACTTCTTGTTTGTGAATGAGATCTATAGATCAAACTGCTCACCAAGAACTGGCAATGGACATTTTACCTTCTCTTTCTATCAGAAGACCAAACTGCTATTGTGAACCTTTGAAAGATCAGAGAGATATGTGGAAAAGAGCTGACATATTTCTGTCTCTCAGAATAAGAGCATGGCTATACCTAGGAGCATTTTCACTATCAAAGACAACGACATAGTTCACGAAAGCTGAGGAGGTACATTGGAAGGTGGGAACTCAAAGGCAGATGAGCCTGAAATTCTTTAAGAAAGCATATGTTCAGGGACTCGAATTCATTTTGTAATCGGACCTAGGAAATTCCTTTTTGATCGTGCAACTTTCACCATCAGATCTGGGTTTTCATGAGGCCTCACTGACTACCATATGCAAATTGGAGTCTCACGGGAAAGACACGAGGCAGCCCGTGCAGGAAGATCCTGATTCCGTGGTGGAATTCTCATCTTCAGCAACAGACACCCGTGCTCAACGTCTGACCAATGCACACCATGCACCGTCACCATCCACTGATGGAGGTTGGCTGTGCTGTTATGATTTGGGAAAGTTTCATTGGTGCTTCCCGATGGAAATAGATTAGGAACAAAGGTGGGGCAATCTATTTCCAAACATAAATGATGGAAACCCTGTGTTTTGGCACAATGATTTCATCCAGACACAATCCTGGGTCTGCCTCAGGCTTGAGCAGCCATGTGTTCCCCTGTGTGTGGAGTCACCAGGACTAGGACCGGTTCAACAGCAGCTAACAGCAATGCCTTAGGTCGGTGAGAAATAGCAGGAGTCTGATGTGACTCCATTCCGAGTTAGCTCCCACCATCAAAACTAAACTCACCACCACTGAGTCGACACAGACTCACAGTGACCCTATAAGACAGGTTAGAACTGTCTCTGTGAATTTCTGAGACTATTAACTCTTTACAGGCGTAGGAACTGCTGAACTTGTAGACATCCCATCCCATAACCAAACACGGCCATGCCTTCCACTCCTCGGCCTGTCCCCCTCACATAGCATTCTGAGCCATGGAGATGTACGCTGAGCATGATGGAAGAGGGGTGGAACGCAGTTAAAATGTCCGTTGCATCATTTCAATTGGATTGGACTCCTCCAGACTGAAATCAGCACTACGTTTCCCCTGATATTTTTAGATCCTCATTGTTGATGAAGAATGTTGGTAATCCTATCACACATGCTTCAGTAATCTGTGGCATATTCATTTAATGAAATGATAACCTTTATGTATCTATAGAACGTGACACTTTCAGCTGTTACCCAAATGCACAGAGTGAATTTGAGACAATGGATTTGGACCTCAGAATGTATGTGTTTTTTCTATCTAGTGGCTAAAGCCAGAACTGATCAATCAGCAAAATACACAGAACAACCCCTGGGGGTCTAATCCTACCCATAGCAATCCTACAGGACAGAGTAGTGCTTCTCTGAGGGCTTCCAAGGCTGGGAATCTTCACAGAAGCAGCCCCTTCCTATTCCACCCCCACCCTCCACCCCCCAGCAGCTGGGAGATTTGAATCACAAATTTTGATTAGCATGGTTCCACCACGGTTGCTATCTAATCAGCAAAATGAACAGAGATGCCCTCTATTCCAAGGGATTTCGATTAAGTACAGATGCAGCATAATTCCATAGGTGAGTGTACATAATTTGTTAAAAATAGTCAATGTCTCATCTGCGGGGAAATTCCACTTGGACACTTCTTTGAATTTGTTGTTGTTGTTCGGAGCCAACACTGCCTCGTTGGCACCGTCTTCATAGTTCTTACGTTTGAGCCCATTGTTGCAGCCGCTGTGTCTAATCCGCCTCATCCGGGCCTTGTTCTTTTTCACTGTTCCTCTGCTTTACTGAACATGCCATCCTTCTCCAAGGACTGGGCCCTCCTGACAACATCCCCCAAACATATGAGATGAAGCCTCGCCACCTTCCCTCTAAGGAGCATCTGTTTGTTCTTTTGGTCAAATCGAAAGCCAAACTCACTGTTGATGCCGCCGCACAGCCACGCTATTGGACAGGGTAGGACTACCCCTTGTGAGTTTTCACAACGATAACTGGCTACAGGAATAGAAAGCCCTATCTTTCTCCTGTGGAGTAGTTGGTGGTTTTGAACTTCATTCTAGGCCAACACCATTAGTTCGAATGTGTCAATTCTTCTCCGGTCTTCCTTATTCACTGCTCAACTTTCACATGCAAATGAGTCAATAGGAAACACCATGGCTCGGGCTACATTCTCCTTAGTTCTGAAAGAAGTAGCCTTGTTTTTCAACATTTTAAGGAGGGTTTGTGCAGCAATTTACCTAATGCATCAAGTGAATAGCAGCAGAGCATTGAAGTTGATTTTGGCTAAAGAACTGTAATGGCAGTGACAAGGCTGACCCCTCTGAGGGGAAGTTTAAGGGTAAGACTTTTCTGTTGGTGGTGGTGGTGTGCTTCTGCACTCCCCCTCAGCAATTGATAATGTAGACAGTAGCTGTTCTGTGAGGCCGGGCCAAGGAATGAGGACAATTAGACATGAAACAGCCCTCAGCTGGCCCCTGAGGGACATGTATTATGAGCCTTTATTGCCTTAAGGGACTGGGCTCTGAAGTTGCTTGTAACCACAGCATGACTCACCTGGACTGACTATTGGATGATGTAGGTCTACTACATGCCCACGTTATATATCTGTAGTCATTTTTACCAAGGGGAAACATATGGTGGTAGTGTGGGTGTAAGAGGGAAAAAATGTAGAAAATAGTCTTCAAATCATCCCTAGACATTGGCAAAAATAACCCACTTTTTCTTTGATCTTTAATTATAGATTACAATAAAAACAATCATATATTGTGTTATAAGTGCTTAGAGTAGAAAAGAGCATGGATAAACTAGACCTACAAATAATAAATTTACAAGTAAATGGAAGTTCGCCTGGTTTTCTAAAACAATGAAAGAAGAGTAACTACATAAGCGTTTCTAATCACAGAGATTAAAATAACTATTGTCTGGGACTTTCCTGGTTCTCATCCCGGATTATCCTGTGAGTGTGTACCCTGTCCTGTCTCCTTCACCCTAGAGGTTCACATCTGTACCAGGAACCCTGGAGGAGGTTCTCAGAGGTGCCTGTCAGGTAGGGACAGTGTGATAGCCAAAGACTGAATGGAAGTCAAGGAAGGAGTTTATGAATAACCTGTCTTCAGGGTGCTTCAAACTTTATCATCTTGACATACTCATAGGTTTTCTCAGTTAGGAGGAATTTTCTTTGCATTTCTTGGGCTGGTCTTCAAAGAGAAATATAGTGCATGAGTTAGCTGACACCAAGGACTCAAGAAGAAAGAAAATGCTTTGAGCATGATAATGGCAACAGATGTATAAATGTACTTGGCACAATGGATGGATGGATTGTGGTGAGAGTTGTATGAGCCCCCAATAAAATGATCTTTTAAAAGCCTATGGAGAGGCTGTAACTCTGAGGTAAGAAAGCCAACGTTGTTGAGGGCTCAAGCATCGGAACCAGGGTGAGAAGGACACAGGGACTGTGGTGTAAAGGATCACTGCTGGTTGGAACCAACTCAATGGCACCTAAGAGGTGCTTTGCCTGACCATGTGTTCATCCTGCTTTTGTGCTGAGTGTATGTGCATTTACAGGTGCGTGGTGGAATTTGGAATGATGTTGCTGACTTTCCAAGTACCAAGTGCCTGTTTCTAGGGACTGTGGGGGTCAAGGACCCTGCAGCACTCTGGTTAGGCACTGACCCGAGACCTGGAAGGTCAGCAGTTCCAGTAGCTCTTAGGAAGAAGGACTGGACTTTTTCCTTCCATAAAGTGTTCGCCATTCCAGAACCTCACAGGGGCAATTCTACCCTGTCTTGAAGGGTTGCTCTCAGTTGGCAGTGAGTGGGAGAGGGTTGAGTTAATTGCATTCCATAAGAAGTGGGATATCCGTGGTTCATAGCAATATGAGGTCTTTTTCATTAATTTTAATTTTTCAGCTTTTGCTTTATGTAAGATTTTCATCAAAGGATTGTACTATTGTAAAATGGGACAAGCAACAGTAGTAACAGGCATATCAGTGCCAGACTAACATTAGGAGGAATCATGCTTACCAAGTTCATCCCAAAGCGGATCCTGTGAAGAGATCTGACATTTCTCCACCCTTCCACCTTTCAACCAACTCTGGCATCAATTGCTCTCTATTTCTCTTCTGGATGCAGTAATTCATAGCACTGTTCACACAGCACTCACGGACTATCCTTAGCATGAAGTGGCCTATTAAGGAACGAGGTGCAACCAGGGATCAGGAAGAACAGGTTCCAACTCAGGATCAAGGTGAGCAACAGGAAGTTAGTAGGTGAGGTCTTTGTTCTTCAGCGCTGGATGGTTCGGTTCTCAACACCAACCAGGCAGGCCTCCTCCTAGCTCCTTGTGCCTCACCATCTGTCACGGCTGACTTTGTCACTGGGTCCCTTCGGGGCGGATTACCATCAGTTTAAAAATCCCTTACCGATACTACGGGTCTTTTAGGAGGTTCCTTGTCTCTAACCTCTCTCTTTTTTCTTTTGCATCTTCCTGTTGTTTTCCTGGGTGTTTCTTTTGTCTCGAATCTCTGTTGGGTTGGATGCTTATATAAACAATTCCTTTGCAATATCTGTAAGGTGATGGAGAGACGCAGGAGATGAAGGAGAGCCGAATTATAGTAAAATAAGCAAGTTTTATTGGGGAGGTGTTAGCTTGGGCAAAGTCTAGTGGTCCAAGGGGTAGGGGGCTGCTGGAGTTGTGCCAGGAGGCAAAATAGCTGCTCTCTTAGAGCCCTGGGGCACTTGGGCAGGACTTTAGTGCCCACTTAAGGTGAAGGAATTGGGGATTGGAGGTAGAGAGGGCGTTCAGGTCCTGACATAACACCGTTGGCATCTCGGTCTTGGATGCAGGCAATTCAGGTGCAAAAGACTCAAGAACAAAGCAGGCCAGTGTAGAGGGACTCATCAGGCTGAAAGAAAGATTGTTAGGGGAATAGCTGCCGTTAGCTGGATATTGGCTCTAAGGAAAGGGAGAGGGGCCAGGCCAAAAATGGCCTCAGCAGGTCAGCCTTACAATATCAAGGCATGGTTTCTGCCTAGCAAGGCCACAAACTGACCGGGCAACTCTCAATAAGCCATACTTACTTCATATACATAATAGATTACAACTCACTTTATTTGCATAGCCTACTCCCCAGCTCCTCCAGGGTGTCTATCAGTCACAGAGAAAGGCTGCAACTCAGGGCAAAGTGAAAGTATCAAACCCAGTTTATTTGCACTCTATCCCGGAAAGATCAAACAAATTGAGTAAACCCTCTGGAGTAGAAACTAGGGCAAAGGTAACTCCTTAGGGTTTAGAGGGAAAATCTCTCAAATTGTTTTTCCAAAGAAACAAGGTAAAACATTCTATTAAACAGGACATCTGGAATCGAATTGATTTTGTCAGAAGGAACTGCTATCAATATTAGGATAGATAGCTTCTGGTCAGGTAAACCATCTCATATGGCCATTTGCCAGCAGTACTAGAAGGAAGCAAATGCTTGTAAATACCAATTGATTTTGTTTTTTAGAAAAATCAATACATAAAGGATTTTTTGAGCAACTTAAACAAAAACTAAGACTTCACTTATTACTATGCATAAAGACAAGGGGAAAATTGGCATTTAGATGGGGAAAGTCGGTATGCAAAGAAGTACATTCAAATTTCAGCTGTCGTCAACCTGAGAGAGAGAGAGCTTGCCCATGCTGTCCACTTAACTATCTAATAGGCATGCAAACCTGTTTGTGTATGAACTCAAGAAGTTTCCCTTTCCAACCTGCCTTTCCTGTAATTCTGCCCATTGCAGGAAACTGCAACTTGATTCTTTTAATTTCTTAGGCGCAAACCTTGACATTATGTTGGATTTTTCTGTCTTTCACGTTCCTTATTCAAGACTTTATCCATGTGGATCACTCTATTTTCAACAGAATCTGATGACTTCCCACCACCGCCTGTATTCCTAATCTAGTTCAGACCCTCACCGGGAACATTCTGGATGAAACATTAATGTCTACTCATCTGCCTACCTATAACTGTGTCTTGCTAGGAGCCCTAAGGGAGTAGCAGTTAAACTGAACGGCAAAGCCAGCAGTTTAAAACCATCAGATGTCCCATGAGTGAAAGTTGAGGTTTTCTACTGTCATAATGACGGTCTCAGAAACTCATGGGAACAGATCTACCCTGTCCTATAGAGACCCAGTGGCAGTGAGTTCAAGATGATGCTTCATGGCATAGTCTACAAGAACTTTTTTAAGCATTGGGTTTTTTTGTTTTCTTGGGGGGGGGGCATCACTGCCCTCTGGTGGTCATAGGAGCTACCAGCCTTGCTCCCAGATTGCTGCTGCTGGATTTGAACCACCAAGACAATGGGCCGCAGTCCCGCACTCAACCACTATGCCACGGGGCTCAGTCCACATTTGTTTTTTATAACACATTTAAATATCTATATTTAGATATTTCAAACATTCATTAAATGATTCTTAGTGCCATGGGTTAAGCATTAGACTGGGAACTGAAATGGGTAGACGATGTAGCAGGCTTAGTCGCTAAGGATGCACAGCCTAGGGAGCAGTTCTACCCTGGTTTATGTTTTCTATGATAGAAATATCATTTTCCCTGCCTCTTTCTTACTTTGAGGAAAGTTGTCCTTGAGCTCTTTCAAGAGTACTCCATTTTTTCTAGTATAATGCTAATTTCCAAGAACTGTCTTATTCACCAAATATTAAAAGAAAAGTTTGAAAGCATCTATTTCTTTTTTTAAATAATTTTATTGGGGGCTTTAAAAACTATTATAGCATTCAGTACATCATCTATATCAAGCACAATGCACACATGTTGCCATATACATTTCCAAACATTTTCCACTTGAGCCCTTGGTATAAGCTCCTCTTTAAAAACAAGGGGGTGAAAGCTCCTCTTTCCCCTCCCCCCACCTTTTTTAAAATGGATCATTTTATTGATTACTCATACACCTCCCCTTATGATCCATACATACATCAATTGTATGCAGACCTCATTTGCACACTTGTTGCTATCTTCACTCTCAGTATATCCTCCCTCCACTTAGGCCCACAGTTCCACCTCTGCATATTTCCCTTCCTCCCTCCACCCCATGAACCTTAAATAATTTGCAAATTGCTGTTTCATATCGTATACTGTCTAATGTGTCCCTTCACTCACTTCCCTGTTGGCCATGCCCCAGAGAGGAGGTTATATGTAGATCTCTGAAATTAGTTTCCCCTTTCTACTCCACCATCCCCCATACTCCCAGTATCACCACTCCCATCACTCATCCTGAAGAAATATCTATCCTAAATTTCTCATGTTTCCGACTCCAGTGTACATCCCCTGTTCTAGTTGGTCTTGTCTGGTAGAACCAGTAGCATGATAGTGGGTGTGAGGAAGTATTTGAGAACTAGAGGAAAGATGCATATTTCATTGTTACTACACTGTACTTTAACTGGCTCATCTCCCTGCAACCCCTCTACAGAGGATGTTGCTTCACCTATTGATGGGCTTTGGGTCACCAATCTGTTCTCCCCCCTATTTATCATGATATAATTTTAGATCCTTGATGCCTGATACTGGATTCCTTCAGCACCTCGTTGTCACGCAGGCTGGTGTGCTTCTTCCACGTGGACTTTTTTGCTTCTGAGTTGGATGGCCGGTTGTTTACTCAAGCCTTTAAGACCCCAGATGCTATATCTTTTCATAGCCGGGCACCATCAGCTTTCTTCACCACATTTGCTTATGTACATGTTTGTCATCAGTGATCATATCAGGAAAGCGAGCAAACAATGTTATGATTTTTATTCTTAAACCCTGATAACTGATCCCTTCAGCACCTCGTGGTCAAGCAGGCTGGTATGCTTAATCCATGTGGGCTATGTTGCTTCTGAGCTGGATGGCTGGTTGTTTACTCAAACCTTTAAGACCCCAGATGCTATATCTTTTGATAGCCGGGCACTATCAGCTTTCTTCACCACCATTGCTTAGGCACACATTTGTCTTCAGTGATTGAGAAGGGAAGGTGAGCATCGTGGAATGTCAATTTTATACAACAAAGTGTGCTTGCATTTAGGATGTACTTGAGTGGAGGTCTGTGATGGGTAGGTTTGTTATGCCAACATGGCCACAGAAGATTGGTGGGTCTTTTGTGACAGCACAGCCAGTGAACACACGGGATGAATTGAAGGGCAGAGATAGGAAGGGCTCGGCGAGTCCCGCCCTCTCTCTTGCTTCCGGATCTTCAGACCAAAGAGCTGCCTTGTTTGTCCTGTGCCTCAACCTCCAAGCAACACTACCCATGGGACACCTAATCATGGACTGTGTTGTTGTGAGTTGAGGTGCCTTCAAGCCCTGCTTCTCCACGCTCCTGGGACATATATCTCTTGAGCTGGGGACTGTTGGACTCTGTCATCTGGCTGACTGTTGGTGACCTGTTTGCTGTTTGCTGCCTGTGACTGGATAACCTGAATTACTCTACAGAGGACTACTCAGAGGCCCTCAAGACTTGAAGGACTGCCAGTCTTCTGTCTCACGCAAGTGAGTTGCACTGAGCAATCTATACTGCTTTATAGACAGTTAACTGTTTCTTTTTTATCTTATATGCCTTTCTCTACATATAAATATAAAAAAAGAAATAGTAGTGTCCTGATTTTTATTTCTCTAAGAGAACCCTGCCTGACACAAGGTCCAATGCCCATCTGCTGTTCTAGTGCTAAACCTATATGTATAAGTTCGCTGATCTATTTCCCCCATTGTCACATATAAATATATGCACCTATGTACATGCCTGTATTTAAACCTCTATAAATGCTCTTTACCACCAGTACTTTCCTCTATTTCCTTTTACTTCCCTCTTGTCCCACTATCATACTAAGCCTCCACTGGGTTTCAGTATTTTCTCTCTGTTCCATTACCCTTGATCAATCCCTACTGGACTTCTCTCAACCACCTTATCTCTAACTTTGGATCATTTGATATACCCTTACCCTGGGCTGGTCAACACCATCTCCTTTCTCCCTCCCCCCCATCTCCCATGGTCTGCACCCCAGAACCATCAGTCCCGTCGTTTTTGCCTCTAGACTGTTCATCCAGCCTATCTTATTTAGATAGACCTGCAAAGGTAACAATATGTACCCAAAAAAGGCTTCCTAAAATGAAGCAACCAAAGAAAATAAAGCAATGATATCAACAAAAAAAACCAATGTCATATATATATATATATATGTAAAAAAATGACAATATAAAAACATGCAAATAGGCTGAGCCCCGGTGGCGTAGCGGTTGTGCGCAGGACTGCAGCCCACTGGGATGGAGGTTCGATTCCAGCTCCACGGAACAAAGGCTGGGCCTCCTACTCCTACCACCTGACGGCAGTGATGCCCCCCCCCCCAAAAAAAAAAAACATGCAAATAATTCAAAGTCTGTTCACTGACCTGCAAGGAGTGTTCCCTGGTTGAGTTAGACGGGGTGCCACTCCCTGGTCCCAAGGTTTATCGCAGTCATTCCATCTGGATCTCCACGCTCTGTTGTACATCCTTAGTGTTTTTCCCTGGTGTGGTTGTGTCAGACAGGGGGTTTCTGTTTCTCCACTGTTGACCCCGAAAGGCCTTGGGTCAGAGATGGTAGCTGTATTTCATAGTGGGGCTGGCCATATGATCCTCTTTGTGCGTCAACTGTTCTGAGTGGGAATATCGTCCTGAAGGATCGGTGGACCAGGATGCACTCCATTCTCTCTTCCTCCCTCTTCATTTATTCTCATGTATTCTGGTCAGGCATCTCTCACTCCCCAAGCTGCAGCTTCAAGTGCTGACCTCCAAGGCAAACTCCCCTGGTAGAGAGGTGGCTGCCCCTGTAATTGGGATCGGGGTTGTGTGCTCAGACTCCTTCGTTGGTTCTCCACTTCATACCACCACACTGCATTCACATCCTGGATCACCGGGTTTAAGTTTGGTCCCTCTTTTGCTGTGTAGATATAAACAATACACTCCCCTTGAGAGGGTTAGTACCCCATTCCCTCTGTACACTTCACCATTTGCCCCACGGCCCACCCCAATCCCCCATTCCAGTTGGCTATGTAGTCCTGAATTAGGTCTGGCCCCTGCCATACTATTTGGGGCTCTCCCCAGGCATTTCTGAATACAGTAGCAACCTAAGATATCCCTTTTGCATTTTATAAAATTATGCTTACCTCAGCAGACTCATGTTGTACCTGTCCTTTTGCGCTTGCCTAACTTCTTTTAGCATAATTCCCTCCAGTTCTTCCCATGCGGTGATGTGCTTCATGCATTCATCACTGCTTTTCAGTGATGCATAGTACTCCATTGTATGTATGTACCACAGCTTTTTAATCCATTCGTCAGTTGGCGGAACTTTGGGCTGCTTCCAACTTTTTGCAATTATGAACTGTGCTGTGATGAACATTGGAATACAGATGTCTGGCCGTGGTTCATTGATTACCTCTTTTAGGTATATGCCTAGTAGGGGGATTGCAGGGTCATATGGTAGCTCAATTTCCATCTGTTTTAGATATTGCCAAATTGATTTCCATCATGGCTGTACATATCTGCAGGCCCACCAGCAGTGGATAAGTGTTCCTATCTCCCCACAGCCTCTGCAACACTTACTGCTTTCTGATTTTTTGAATTGGGCTATCCTTGAAGACGTTAGGTGGTATCTCGCTGTTCTGATTTGCATTTCTCTTATGGCCAATGATTGGGAATATTTTCTCATATGTTTATTGGCCGTTCTGGTGTCTGCCTCTGTGAAACTTCTGTTAATGTCCTTTGGCCACCTCCTCAGTCGGCAGTTAGTTTTGCTCTTTTGGGAAGCTATCAGTGTATTGTAGATTTTAGTGATAAGGTCTTTATTTGATTTGTCATTAATAAAGATGTTTTCCCAGTCCGTGGGTTCTCATATTACTCTTTTGGTGAACTCTTTCGATGAAATAGGTGTTTAATCTTCAGTATATCCCACCTGTTTATTTGTGCCTCTTCTCTGTTTATGTTCTTCCCTATTTCTGATAGCCTATGTAATCCCTGTGCCAATGTTCTCAGGTTGGTCCCAATTCTCTCATTGATGTCCCTAATAGTTTGGGGTTTTACTTTGAAGTCTGTGATCCACCTTGAGTTTAGTCTATTGCATGGAGTGAGGTAAGGGTCTTGCTTCATTTTTCTACAAATAAATAACCATTTTTTCCAACAACACTTGTTGAAAAGGGCATCTGATTGTCATTTGATATTTTTTGGATCCTTATCAAAGATCAGTTGTCTGTATGCTGGTGCTTTTATTTCTGGGTTTTCAATCCTTTTCCATTGGTCTGAGTATCTATCTTTATGCCAATACCATGCTGTTTTGACCACTGTGGCTGTATAGTATGTGCTAAAGTCAGGTAAAGCAAGCCCTCCCAAAAGTGTCCTTCTTTAGGAGATCTCAGCTAATTCTGGGCTTCCTTCCTCTCCATATGGAGTTGGTAACCATTTTTTCCATTTCTTTGAAGAAAGATGAGGTTAATTGCATTGGAATTACATTAAATTTATACAGAGCCTCGGGTAGAACTGTCATCTTTACTATATTGAGTCTTCTGATCCACGAGCGTGGGATATTTTTCTATTTGTTGAAGTAACTCTTGGTTTCTTGTAATAGTGTTTTGTAGCTTTCATCATATAGATTTTTGTTCTTTTAGTCAGGTATATCCCTCGATATTTCAATTTGTGCATGGCTATTGTGAAGGGTACCTCTTTTTTTATCTCCTCTTCCGTGGTCTTATCTGATGTGTACAGCAGACCAATCAACTTCTGATTGTTGTTCTTATATCCTGCCACTCTGCCATACTCCTCTATTATTTCCAGTAATCCCCTTGTGGAGTTTTTGGGGTTTTCCATACATAGAATCATGTCATCTGCAAATAACGATAATTTCACTTCTTCCTTCCCCAGGTGTATACCTTCTATGTCTTTTCTTTGCCTTATGTTATTAGCTAAAATATTGAATAAAAGTAGGGACAACCTTGTCTGGTCCCCTTTTTCAGTGGAATTGTGTTTGTCTTTTCTCCAATGACTAGCACATTGGCTGTTGATTTTTCATATATAGCTTGTATTGTCTTGAGAAATTTTTCTTCTAGTCCTATCTTCTTGAGTGTCATAAACAGGAATTGGTGTTGGATATTGTCGAATGCTTTTTTGGCATCTATGGATATAATCAGGTGATTCTTATAATTTTTCATGTCAATATGGAAAATGATACTAATTAATGGTCTTTCATATGTTGAACCACCCCTGCATCCCTGGTATGAACCACACTTGGTCATGGTGAATTATTTGTTTTATATACTTTTGTATTCTATTGGCCAGTATTTTTTAAGGATCTTTGCATAAATGTTCATTAGGGATATTGGTCTGTAGTTCTCAGTTCTTGTGGAATCTTTGCCCAGTTTTACTTGGAGTGCTATACTATCTTCATAGAAGGAGTTTGGTTGTTTTCCATCTTTTTCTATGTTTTGAAAAAGTTTGTGTAGGATTGGTGTCAGTTCTTCTCTGAATGCTTGGTAAAATCCCCCTGTAAAATCATCTGGTCCAGGTGATTTTTTTGTTGGTGATCCCTTGATAACCTTGTCTATTTCTTCTCTTGTTATGGGTCTGTTGAGATTCTTGACATCCGATGAGGATAGTCTAGGAAGAGACTGTTTTTCCAAGAATTTGTCCATGTCTTCCATGTTGTTGAATTCATTGGAGTTCAGTTCTTTGTAGTACTGTGTAATTATCCTTTTAATTTCATTAGGGTCAGTTGTGATGTCCCCTCTTTCATTCCTCATTCTTGCTATTGAAATTTTTTCCCTCCTTTCTTTGGTTAAGTCTGCCAGCGGTTTGTCAATTTTGTTAATCTTTTCAAAGAACCAACAATTATCATTATTTTTTTCATCATTTTCTTATTTTCCTTCTCCTGAGTCTCAGCCCAGAGTTTTATTATTTCTTTTCTTTTGCTATTATTGGGATTATCCTGATGACTCTGCTCTAGTTGTTGTAAATTTTGTTCCAATATATCAAGTTATGAGATTCTCTTCCTTTTTCAGGTGTGCCTGTATTGCTATGAAACTTCTTCATAAGACTGCTTTTGCTGTGTCCCATGAGTTTAAGTATGTCGTGTTTTTATTCTCATTGGTTTCTAGAAAATCTTTAATTTCATCTCTGATCTGGGCCAGTATGCTCTCCTTTTGTAATAGAGAATTGTTCATTCTCCATTTATTTTCTCTATTT
>PVJH01028680.1:0-27031 GCA_004026705.1 Nesogale talazaci
AAAAAAAAGAAATGCAGAAAGTATTGTATCTATAATCAATGCTCAGAGAAGCAGTGGTCAAGAAATAAAATGGTGAACTTTATTGGACAAATTCTGTTGCACAAGACCACTATTAAATTCTAGAGAGCAAAGATGTCACTCTGGAGACCAAGGGAGTGCCTGACCCACCTATGGTGTTTGCATTTACCTCAAATGCATGTGAAAGCTCAATTCTTAATGAAAACCACAGAAGAACTGATGCATTGAATTTTGGTGTTGGTGAAGAATATTGTAATTACCATGTCTGGCAGAAGAACACAGAAAAGTCAAGAATGTTTCTAGAAGCAAAGAGAGCAAGGCTTTCTCTCATGGACTTAGGAGAGTCCTGTCCCTAGGGCATCATGTTTGTTACAGGGGCAGCGAAGATGAGAAAGCCCCCTGGTGAGGTGGATTGACACAGTGGCAATAATGCACAGTGACAAGGTGTTGGATTGACACAGTGACTACAGCAATGCACTGTGACGTGGCATTTGTGAGGACGGCACAGGGCTTGCCAGAGTTTCAGTATGTATCCATGTGTCTCATTTGCCACTAGTTAACTTAATATACTTGTAGAAGATTTCAAACAGATTTCTTAAAAGCATGCTCTTCTTAGCTGAATATTAAGGGTTTGGTTTTTTTTTTTTTGGGGGGGGCGGTGCATCACTGCTCTCGGTGGTGGGAGTAGGAGGCCCAGCCCCACTGCTAGAATTGAAATTCCGTCCCACTGGGCTGTAGTCCCACGCACAACCACTACATCACCGGGGCTCAGCCCTGAATATTAAGTTATTATGAAGTTTATTCCAAACAGAAAAACAGACATTTATGGAAAGTGTGATTTATGAGTAAAGACCTTTTAATTTGTTTTAATTTTTGAATTTGTT
Organism: Nesogale talazaci; assembly: GCA_004026705.1. NCBI lineage: Eukaryota > Metazoa > Chordata > Mammalia > Afrosoricida > Tenrecidae > Nesogale > Nesogale talazaci. The sequence goes on from PVJH01028680.1 coordinate 903, forward strand.
TGATTTATTTTTAGATAATTTTATGGCACTTTTTACACCTCTTGTTATGATCCATACATCAGTTGAATATGACATAATAGTATATATATTACCATGGTTCTTTCCTAGACACTAACTTTCCGTAAGTAAATACCTTTGAAGAAGAGGGCTGTTGGGCTTGTTCTTTTCTGCTAGACTTGGGCCTTGACTTCTAAATGCCTTTGACTTCTAAATACTGATGGCTATTTTCCCCCCAGTTATCAAGGTTTTTCTTTGCAATGCATTTATCTATTATTCCAGTTGTGTGCAAGTGCAAAATAGGAACCATAATCGCAGACATTTTTAGCTACTTCTTATTAAGACCTTGCTACATATTAATCAAATGCTGTGTAATTTTACATGCTACCTATTTGCTATAAAGATCATGGAATAAAAAATTTATTATTATTATTATTATTATTATTATTATTACACAAGGAAGTTGAGATTCAGAAATGTACTCAAGGTCATGACATTAGTCAAGGACTTAGCCAGTTTGAATAGAGTTTAATTCCAATATTTATGCCTTTCATTCTGATATTACGTATACCAGCTCCATTAACTGTGAGCCCAAATTGAAATCAATTGTGTTCATAATAAATTGTCTATTAAATGAATTCTGAATCAACCAGTCAGTCAATAAACATTGACCCCCTCCCTACCCCTAAGATACAGAAAATCATAATATCCTCATTGTTACATGTGCTTTATGAATGCAGTCATGTGATATCACAGCATGTCGCCCATCCACAGACTTGACTTTGTATACTGAAGTGTCCTCAGCACCAAATGTTAAACTGAAATGTACTGGGACACACACATATTTTAAAAGAGAAAACCAAACCAAATGAACTTTAACATTTGATGAACAAGGAGGTCGGTGCTTACTTTTCCAGAGTCGTCCAATTTAAATAAGCATCATCATCAGCAAACACACTTCCATCAAGTCAATTCTGACTCACAACGACCCTAGAGGGCAGGGTAGATTCACACATGTGGGTTTCTATGATTGTCATTCATTATGAGCAGATAGTCCAGTCTTTGTTCTGCAGAGTGGTAGGGTTTTATTTACATGGCTGATCCTGCAATTCACCACCTCATAGTGCCCCACTCCACCTTCCAGGCTCTAACGAGGTACCAGTGTTTTACGTCACTGCCCATTCTTGCTTTTGTTTGCACATTCTTTATTCTTTACTAAATTTCTACCATTTCCACCACTGCCTCTTAAATTCACAGCTCAACATATCCACAGGTTTTTATGTGTATGGAATATTCCTATGTCACTTTATTTTCCATAGTATTAGTGAGAAATGAGTTGGAAAAAAAGAAAACCATCACATAGGTTAGACAGAACTGCAGAACTGCAGAACTAAGGAGTACTTATTAGAGTTCAAATTTAAAATAACACCTTTTGATACAAATAGATGTTCTTTTTCTTTCCCTAGAAAAATGTGCTATGATAATTGACAAGGCATGTTGATCTTGAGATGGCTTATGGACTTAGAAGAACATGTTTTGAAGCTGAACATCCCTGTTAATTAGCTCTGTGATATTCTTTAAATTATTCAAATATCTAAATTTTTCTTTACTATGAGGTCAGGATATTAAAAATATATTTTGCACATATTAAGATTACTTAATTTTAAAGTAAAAATAAAATTGCATGCTTTGAAACAGAAAAGGAGATCCAAAGTCTTCTTGCAAAGACTCTTCTGCTTTTCCTGCTTTCTTTTATTTCGTTTGGGATTTTTATGTGGCTCCCTCATGTTGAATGTGCCCTGGTGGTGCTGACAAGTAAGCATTCAACTGCAAACTACAAGTTGACAGTTCAAACTTAGTAGCTGAACTTCTGGAAAAAGATACAACTCTCTGCTCTAAAAATGGTTTATAAGATTGGAAATCCTTTGTGATACCGCTATGAATAAGGATCCATTTAATGACACTGAGTTAAGTTTTATGGTACCCTTGTTAGGTGGAGGTTATAATTCTGCTTACTGAAAATCATCTGCAAGAGATGGTGAGGCAAAGTACAGTTCATATCAATATAATGGAGTAAAAGTTTTTTATCAATAGAAGTAAAACCACTCTGATTAAAATTAACAATTAGTGTTTTGAAACTAATTAAATACTAACAATATAGATGACATATATTGATATTTTATCAGTCAAATAGATAATTAAATATATTGAATCATTTGTTCATTCTACAGAATCTACCAACAAATTTTAAATACATAATCTTTTCTCAAAATCCTGACTTTCCTATTGGAATCATTTTATATTGTTGAATGGCCATTGGAATGGACACAGGTGGAATTTCAAAGAATGTGTTCAGTGATTGAAAAAAGTGATCCAGTGTTTAATTTTTAAAGTCAGGATATGATGATAACTTTAAGACAATATACCCATCCACTCGTTTTTTTTAGAGATGAATTTGAATTATATTGATATTAAATGACTGGTTTAAGGTGACAAAATGTAGAAGTATCAGAGTTCTGAAAAATAAGCCATCTTCAATTTCTTTCTTTTCTTTAATTTTTTTTTGGGGGCGCATCACTGCTCTCCAGTGGTGGGAGTAGGAGGCTCAGCCCCACTGCTGGAATTGAACCTCCGTCCCAGTGGGCCGCATTCCCGTGCACAACCACTATGCCACTGGGGCTCAGCCCCTTTTTTAATTTTTTTAAAATGTTTTTTTCTTTCATCTTCACTTTCACAATTAGCAAAACTTTTTAAATGTTGCTTAATAAGAGGGGACTTTTATATTGATGTTAACTGAAGAATTCTAAAATTTCCCAAATATCAAAAATATTACATCAACTGACATCGTGAATTCTTTTATACAAGAAACCTCTCAATCAGGGCAGTATCTCACTAAAGTTTTCTATTGATGTCACCTTCCTTTGTTGTTCTTGCCTAGTAATTCAATTTTTGAGAGATTAGGCATTTCAGTGAGTGCTTTTTAACATAATTTACATGACTGAAAATGTTCTTAACTAAACTTGAACCTGCTGGATTAGAAACCCAGATCATTGCAATATCATTCATTCATTCACAGTTGCATTGGTTGCAATTGTCATTAGCCACCTTTGAGAGGGCCTCTGAATCCCTGTGATCTCCTAGAAGGGCAGTAGATGAAAGCTCTAGAATGGAACTTTGTTCTCAGGCCTGAGGGAGTCACCACTGCCCACCACAGTGGTGTAGGATGCTTCACGTCATCTACCTCTTTCCCTCCCTGAGTCTTCCAGACACAGCTGCTGCCCCTGGGGTTGTCCACCTCTCTCCCATTCAATCTCAGTGTCCTGTGATGGGAGGCAGACATAAGAATGCCCCTCTCCCACTGTGGATTACATTCTTTCTTCAAGGGGACTTTTCAAAGCACCATGACCCATGTTCCAATATGTAATAGAGAATTTATTTTACTGTGATGTTTCCTTAATATTTTGGTTACAACACAATAATTCCCATAGGACAAATTCAGCAAGAGAAAATTACTCTAACAAGCTGAGGTTGATTATCTTGGACTGAGAGGAGAGCAATTCTGGGGCAGGGGGTGGGCAGGGGCGGGAAGCACGACTTTATATTGCAAGAATCACCTTGTGGTCCTTGTAGAAGCTGCTCAGAGTTCACGCAAGATGATGTCTATAAATGGATAGAAGCTAGAGGTAGCCTGTCTATTTCCATATACATGTACATAGATATAGATTCTCATATTATTTAGATTAGAAAAATAAACCAAAATCCTGTTTTTCTCTTTTACAACTGCATATGAATACAGACACTTGCAACCTTAGATACACACTATGGAAGGAATCCTTTTAAGTCATGAATTTTAAAAAGAACTTCCTCAGAGAGATGAGAACAGATTTATAACCAGCTGGTGCCAGTCTATATTTGGCCTATGGAACCTAGATTTAATCATCATCAAAGACTATGAATACCATTCCCACAACACTATTGTGCATGTAAGGCAGCCACTTGGGGAATTCTTTTGAACTGTCTCGAAGTATTGAGAACAAGGTCAAATGCCATTACAAGTGCTGAGGTCTGAGCCCCTCCCTGGGTTCTCTGAGCTGCATATGCTCAGAGGAAGCCAAAGGCATTTTGAAAGGTACGAGTGTGGGAAGATATTTTCCTGTGATTTTGCATGCTAACAGGTTTTGTGAAATGAAGAGATGTAAAAGATGCAGCTCTGAGAACCAGACTGCTACAATAAAATGTAGCGCTTGCCTTCCACTCCGAAGCCAGCACCAACTGAGTGTCTGTGCTCCTGTTCCAAAGGGGACCTTCTGTGCATAGCTCCAGAAGTCTTCAGTACCTCTGTGGCAGGATGCTTGGTGAAGTCATCACGGCCTGCTTATCTTCTACTTCAGCAGTGGTTACCACAAAGAATACTGTAAGGGATTCCTGGTATTTTATCCTAAGCCATATGAGAAAGAAATACTTATTGTCCTCTATTCTGTCTCCTCAGTATTTTCCCTATTTTTTCTGCTTAAGAATCACTTCTGTATCCAAAGCTGACTGAACAAGCAATAGACAATCAACCGGATTCTCTTCTTCAGAAGAGTAAATTTGGTACCCAGAGGGTTTAGCTGGGTTCTCATGCAATCTGAAAATTACTCTGAAATAGAGGCTCACCTGGTCTGTGAGTTTCTGTTCAGTCTGAACAGAAAATGAGTTTCAGTGATTCCCAAGCACTTGCTGTGTTTCTCTAGCTTTTGTATTCGGATATGCTGTAGTGTACAACCGTGTCCTCTTATGTCATTTGCCTGTCCTGAAGTGTGTTCTAGTCTTGCAATCAAATATTTGTTGGGAGAATACTTGGCCATACAAACCTTTGTTATCTCACACAGGACTGGGGAAAACATGTACTCACAACAAGCAGTTGGAGTGAACAGGCCTTTTCCAACTAAGTCGATTCTGCCCTTCAGAATATTGTAGCAGTTTTATGGTCCCACAAATGTGAAGATGAGTAGCCTTAAGGTTCTGTTGTCTGTCTCCTTCCCAAGGATTGGATCCTGGAACTATGTTTACAACTTGCACCATTTTGTTTTCAAAAAGGTGAAGCCAATTACTTTCTAGGGTTTAGGAATTTTCCCAAAGATTTGGTTTTTAAAGAGTGCATTTGAACTCAATTGACAATCAGTATCTTATCATTATTTCATTTCAAGATTTCTATAAATTCTGCTCATAAAGAATTGTGTGAAGCACACTGGAAATTTGATGTAAAAAGCACATGCTTTTCCCACATGGGCATTTCAAGAATAGCTTTAGATATACGTGTACCCAGTCAGGCATCTAGGAAGACAAATCTGAGAAGCAGCTTCTGAATGTTCTCGACTGAGGGAAATCTCATAGGTGCTGTCTGACTCTGCACCATGCTGGGATTAGTGGGAGCTGATATGTACCATAAGACTGGCTGTCTGGTTTATAATTCCCACCATCATAAAAGTATGAGTCCATTACTTACTTCCTTGTAACAATGATTTCAAATATAGCAATCGTGTGGCTGCCTGGCCAGTGTTTGATTCAGCTGTACGTAGGGTTGCTTTGCGATGGAAATGGCTGCATGACAGTAAGACCAGGAACATGCTCTAGGCATTTTCATTTTTTTTACAGTTATTTTCCACTGAGTCAATTCAGACTCATAGCAATATCATATTAATTACTGGGATAAAATTCATGTGAGTGTGGTGTTTGTGTGTATCTGAATGTGAGATTGAGTTTATCCGGACTCCATTGTATTGATAAGAAGAATGAAACAAGGAAACTAAATGAGTTGTAAGATCCTCTGTCACAGTGATGGTTCATATATGTTATTTATAGCATATTACCTTAGATAAATTTTGCAGTTCGTATTATCAGACATATGCACATCATACAGCACTCCTTGTTGCTGTTGCTAGGAGCTGGCAGAGTCAGCGCTTTTAGCAACCCCGAGATGGCCTGTTTTCCGCACCGACAAGTGTCATTAGTTTTGTGGCTCCAGAGCACTCAGTCTGACCCAACAGCCGAGTCCAGCTTGCGTCAGCTGAACCTGCCTCAAATCACCATCTGTAAGTGAGGGTTCAATGCTGAGAAGCAAAACTCGTGACACTTGGATGTGGATGTGCAGAGAAAGAAATTTGTATCGATAAATAGCTCACACAGCTGGAGTGCTAGTTACCTTCAGTCTGGTTCCAATCTGAGGGTCAAATGTAAGCTGGAGGTTTCTCTTGTCCTGAGGCTGCAGGGGCTGAAGAACTCAACCTAAATGGAGGAGGATACATTCAAATGATTAAAAGCCAATCTGTAAATGAGATTATATATTTGATAAGCAAAATATACTTCCAGGAATGCAGTAGGTGGTAAAATTCTACTGTCAGAAAGCAGAGTGCAGGAGACTTGATAAACCAAGGCAGAAACAGCAATCCGAAGTCCCTTCACACCGACATTGTAAGATAGTTTAAGGAAGCAGCTCCTCCCAAGGTACCGTAGGACTTTTCAGAAAGGAATGTGCAGGTGTGGTCAGCCTCACACTAGACCATCCACAGCTATCCAGAACAAGCTGAGATGAGAGATGGGGAGAAATGGGTATTTTTCTTCCTTGTTTAGATGTTTCAAACAATGTAACGCCAGGGAGGATGATTTTAGTGCATCAAGAGTGGATTAGCAACTTTTCAAGAGAAATATTTTCTAATCCCCTAAAAGGTTACAGTGTCAAAAAGAAAAAAGTTACACTGTCAGCACTCATAGGGGTGGTCCTATCCTGTCTTACAAGGTCAGTATGAATCAGAGTGGATGCAATGGCTATGAATTTGATTTTGAGATAGTGACTTTTCGATCGGCTTTGATGAGAATTCTAAGGAAGGAGAAAATGTGGGTCATCAGATGGCGATGATAGCGAATGAAATTTAAATCATTCATTCTGTCTTTTTGAGTTCACGTGTTCTAGGAATCTGGTTTACTCTCACTACATAAAGTAAAGATGTTCAATGCTCCAGAGTATTCATGGTTGCTATTTATTAATAGTGCAATGCATAAGGACAAGTGGACATTTTTCTTCCTTATCTAAACTTCTTCAAGGTGAATCAGGATTATGAGTGAAGAAACATTGTGAGTTAAGTATGGGCATTGTTTGAAAAGTTTCACAAATCTGCAATAATTGTCAACTGGATACATTTCAAATTCCATCTATAAGGGAACTGTGTGTAGTTGTATATTGTGCTATGCTGAAACACCCACCTTCATGCCTCATTTTATAAGTGGGGATAAAAAAAATGTACTTTAAGATCAAGGAAAACTCCGTATGTATGAACATCTTTCTGACAGTTTTAAAAATTAGCTTGTCACTCTGTAGTGTCTGCATGGCAGTTAAAGACAGAGGCCAGATAAATCTTAGAATAATGCCTTGTGACAGGTCAGAAACTATTGAAGACAACAGACTCTGCCTATGTAGATTCAACACCAGCATCTACAAGAACAAAACCAATAATATTTCAAAGGGAAATAAACACTTCTTTTCAGTTATAGCCGTGCCATCCATAACACAGGTGTGGCTTCATTAGCACTGTCTTGTATCCTACTGAGATAACTGCCTAAGACCACAGTGGCAATGAGTTAAAGATAGCATTTTTGTTATCTAGTCTTTGAAGAGAATATGAAATAAGAAGGATTGCTTATTTTCCATGATCTTAAAAAGTTTATAAAGTTGTATCACCTAAATTGTAGGTGTACAGTGACTTAGATAAATAAAAGAAAATTTAACCCTGTAGCTAACTATAATAATCTTACCATTAGAAAAGTATACAGAGGGCTGAGCCCTGGTGGCGTAGTGGTTGTGCGCGGGACTGTGGCCCACTGGGATGGAGGTTCAATTCCCGCTCACAGGAGAAAGGCTGGGCCTCCTACTCCCACCACCAGGGCAGTGATGCCTAAAAAAAAAAAGAAAGAAATTATACAGAAATACTATATTTTGAAAACAAATGTGTTGACAATTCTGAATCATAAAATTTAATCCAAGTAACAATGTATAGGAATGAAAGAACAAAATGCATGCGACCTTATAAACCAAAGGTGTGGGTGATGATCTTAACAACTACATAAATACATGCATCAATATTTTAATACTATTTATTTTCTTTTTAAGATATATTTTATTTTTTTATGGTTTATTTCTGATTGGTAGAATTCCATATAGTTTTCTATGAGTGATAATTCTACAACCAGAATTCAGACAATAAAATTTATATTTGAATTCCAATTTCTATCTGGACTGTGCAACCAAGGTGCTCAGAAGTAGTAACAAAGAACTTGACTCTGCAGCAAATTTAAAACCCATTGACAAGACAGGAAATATAATTGTGCCTCATATTTGGGTAGTGATGGGTAGTTATTTAGCTTTCCAGTTGAATTGCTATCACTTTATTATAAAGAGCACATAAAATAAAATAAAGATTTGGCTGAAATGATACTGGTTTGCTTGTTTTATCTCCTAGTCTTTTCAAATTAAAAAAACATTAAATTGTTTTGCTTAGATTATTGTTAATTAGATTTCATTTATATACATCATGTCTCTCTCTCTGTCTGTGTGACAGTGTGGTTGGGGTTGTTGGTGGTGGGGAAATAGAGAAAAATGATAATATATGTACTATACCCAAAGATCATTTCCAAGAAATTTGGAAGCTACTTTGGAAACTACTTGAGGCTCATATTTATATCTATTGCAAAATTTGATGACTCCATAAAGTTAAAAAAATAAAATAAAATCATATTTTTAATGTCACCTACAAGTACAACTTAAGACAATAATGAAACAAAGGATGCATTAATATATTCCCAAGAAGCTGTCAAAAATTCAAGCCAGATTCAGAAGAAAACATGTATCAAGGGAAATAATTGCTGACATCTTATAGCTCTTGCTTCAAAGCAGAACATACCAAGAGAAAAAATGTTTCATTCTTCTTGGTTGATTGTGCAAAGTGGTTCAATTGTGTGAATAATAATCATCTGTGCATAGCATTGAGAAGAATGGGAATTCCAGAGTGATTCATTATGCTTCTTTGCAATCCATAAATGTATCAGGAAGTAGTCTCATTAGAAGAGAACAAAAATCTGCTGATAGTTTAAAATATAAAAAGGTATGCAATGTAAAGTGTCATGAAGTACCCCCTCTTCCTGCATCAACTTCACACATTTCATTACATTCATTACAGTCACACATTAAATCCATCCCACCAAGGAACTTCTTCTTTTTATTAATAATTTCATTGGGTCTCTTATAGCTCTAATCACAATCCATTGTATGCCAAGCACATTTGTACATTTGTTGCCCTCATCACTCTCAAAATATTTGCTTTCAATTTAAGACTTTTGTATCAGCTTCTCCCTGCTACCTCCTCCCTAATGAACCCTTGATAATTTATAAATTATTATTTGTCATATCTTACACTGTCTGATGTCCCATTGTCTGTACCCCAGGGAAGAGGTTTTTATAGATCTTTATAATCGGTTCCCCTTTCTACCTCATCTTCCCTCCACCCTCGAGGTATTGCTGCTCTCAGCACTGGTCCTAAAGGGAATCAGCTATCCTGGCTTCCCTGTGGTTCAGTTCCTATCTGTATCAGTGTACAACCTCTGGTCTAGCTGGATTTGTAAGGAGCTTCTTTTACCTTCCACTTTCCTTAAGTTTGTGCACCAAATACTAATGGTGGTGATGAAGAAAATAAAGTATTTTACCAATGTTTTTGGTCTGAAATTGATCAAACATTCAAGCAAATACTTCGTTTTTGGAGATTGGAATGCAAAAGTTGGAAACAAAGAGGAAGGAATGATAATTAAAAAGTGGAGCATTGGTGAAAGAATCAAACCTGGAGATATCATGATAGACTATTGAAAGACCATCAACTTCTTCATCGAAAATACCCCTTTTTCAACAACACAAAAGCAAATGTAAATGTGCACTTCTGCAGATGGAATACACAGAAATCAAATAGTCTTCTTCTGTGGGAAGAGACAGTGGAGAAATCCAATTTCCTAAGCAAGTTTAATATGGCCAAAACCAAGTTAGTGACCAATTCTGGAAGATACTGCCATTTGCTCAAATGTAAGTTCATACTGAAGCTAAAGAAAATTAAAACAAGTCCAGTAAGGCCAAATATAATCATATGGATACCCCACCTGAATTATGAGATCTCAAGAATAGATTTGATACATTGAATACTAATGAGAGAACACATGATGAAAGGTGGAAAGACATCAAGAACACCATTCATGAAGAAAATTAAAGGCCATAAAGACAAAATAAGTATCTAAGTGCATGTCAGATGAGACTCTGACACTTGCTCTTATCCATAGAGCAGTTAAAGTAAATGGAATAAATGATGAAGTCAAAGAGTGAAAGAGAAACTCTCAAAAGGAAGTTCAAGAAGACAAAATGAAACATTATAGTGAAATTTGCAATGATCTAGAGTTAGACAACCAAAAATGAAGAGCATAACTAAAGTTTCAGTAATGAAAAATTCTATGGAGAAAATTTTTGAAATATCAAAATAGAATATGAAAACAATGCAGAAGTCATTGTACCAAAAAACTCATTGTAATTGTACCATTTCACAAGATAGCATGTGCTCAAGAACCAATGTTATTGAGGGAAGAAGTCCAAGCTGCATTGAAAGTCTGAAATAAAAGTAAGCCTTTTGGAATTGATGGAATACTGAGAGAAGCCCTGGATACACTTACCTCTCAATACCAAGAAATTTGAAAAACAGCTAATTGTCCAATTGACTGGAAGAGGTCTATATTTGAATCTACGCCACAGAAAAATGACCCAACACTAACCCCTGATTATAAAACCTTATCATTGATATTATATGAAAGTAAAATGTTGCTGAATGTCGGACAGTAATGTTTGAAGTAGTCTCTTGACAGTGACACATGATATTGAGGCCAGACTCAGAAGAGGATATAGAAAAAAGATTATCATTGTTGATGTTCATTGGACCTTGAGAGAGAATACCAGAAAAAAGTATGATGTGTTTTATTGACTATGCCAAGACATTTGACTGTGTTTGTTTATAACAAACTATGATAGTCTTTCAAAGAATGGAAGTTACAAAACAATGCATTATCCTTATGCAGGACATGTACATGAAGCAAGAGGCAATTATGCAAGCAGAAAAAAAGGAATCTTATGTGATTTAAAATGAGGAAAACTGTGAGTTAGTGTTGCATCTTTTCACCTTATCTATGTAATCTGTCTATTTAGCAATTCATCAGAAAAGCTTGATTATATGAAGGATATGGTATCAGTGTTGGAGGAAGGCTTGCTAACAACATTTGGTAACCATAGGACATAAAATTGCTTTTTGAAAGTAAAAAGGACTAGAAACACTTGCTGCTGAAGGTCAAGGATTGTAGCCTTCAGCAAGGGTTACAATTCAATGTAAAAAAAAAAATCAGAATCCTCACAACTGAACCAATAGGTGACATTATGTAAGTGGAGAAACGTTTGAAGTTGGTAAAGATTTTGTCTTGCTTGGATCTACAATCTCTGCTCATAGAAGTAGCAGTCAGGAGATCAAAAGATGTATTGCATTACATAACTATGCTTCAGGAGATATTTTTAAGGTATTGAGAAGCAAGATTATTACTTTGAAGACTTAGGTTTTCCTGACCTATGCCATTGTATTTCCAGTCATCTTGTATGCATTTGAAAATTGGATATTGAGTAAGGAAAACTGAAGGATTAGCCATTTGAATTATGATTCTGGCTAAAATTATTAAAATTATCATGAACTACCAAGAAAAAGCAGATCCATATTGGAAGTAGTACAATCAGAAAGCTCCGTAAAGGTAAAGTTTCCATAGACTTGGTCTCAAGTACTTTGCACATGTTGTCAAGAGAGACCAGTCCCTGGCGAAGAGCCTCAGGCTGGATGAAATGGAGGAGCAAGTGAAGAACAGGGGAACCTTTCACAAGATGTACTGATGCAATGCCTGCACATGTGGATTCAAATGTAAGAAATGACTTGAAAGTGGATTATATTTCTTTGACCTGTATTCAACACATGACTGATGTTAAGAATTGAGTATTATCATTGTCATGTCCTTTAAAATTTCCACCCGACTCCAAAGCCTCTCAGGTAAAAGAGGACAGTGAAATACCTTTAAATTCAATGCACAGCACAACCTAGTACACTATTTTTAATGGATTTAATTTTGACCCCGGACAGCACCATGTGTGGCAGAATACAATTGCTAGATCGGGTTTTCAATTATATAGTTTCTGAAAGAGATGTCCAGGTCTTTCACCATACATCTATATGGGCTAACGCTTTGAAGATTTTGGTTAGCAGTCCAGTGTGCTGGCCATTTAAGCTAAACAGGGACCAGGCCTACTGGAACTTACTACTTGTTTGTTTATGTAGAAGCAAGACTTTTAAAAAATAGCTGATTTTTCTTTCAGTTCTGTTACAACTGCTCAAACTGTAGAAAACTGTTGGTTATACAGATGTTTATTTAAAGTGCTGTAAAATATTTTTTGTCAAGTGGAGGTGCAAAACAATCTATCGATAAGAAGCTATTCTCTAAATATATCAACATTTGTTTCAGGATTTCTGATTGCTTGCTTACATACTTGTCAGCTCTTAAGATTTTTTTCAAAATATTTTATAGTACCTTACTGCTTTGCATTAATTAGTAAGTTCAATAAAATATGCAGTCATTTTATGTTTCCAAGGAAGTCGCGATAGAATTAAAATAATATATAGTGTGCCACAAAGGTTTAGAAAAAACTTTGATGAACAAAGAGATGTTTAAGAGATGAGTTCTTATAATGTCTTACTCTCATTTACAGTGGTATACAGGACCTGTGTGGAAACTAATGCCCTGCTTCAAGAGTTTCATGAATTTATAATTAACAGGACAAATATATTTAATTTGCCCTTTTGTGATTGAATAATTTCAGTCAGCATAATGTTCTCCAGGTAGCCATGCCATGAGGAATTTTCTGTTGATGTTTTTTTTGACATGCAGAGTATTCTGTCCTGTGGTGTCAGGGAAGATAAAGTAATGGACTAGATTTTCAAATCATGTTAATTTGAGTGGAATTCAAGATAATAGTCTCCAAGAGGAAGAGCACAAATCAAGGAGAGGGTAAAGAAGAAAACATTTGGAGTTTGAGTGGTAGTTCAAACTGTTGATGATTTGAAATATAAAGCCTTCCCTAATTTATAATTTTTTAAGAAAAATTTTATAAGGAAAGGAAACTCATAAGTAGAAATAACATCTTGACCCAAATAAATACCAGTAGATAATTAGGCACTTCTAAAGCAATGAAGTATAATGTATGCCTACTGTCCACGAACCACACATATGTTACCCACTCTATAAGTACATCTTAAAAACCTCCTAAACAGAGGAGACCGCACCTCAGTACCTTCACTTTTTCAAACAAGCAGCCATCTAAATGAGACAATAAATAAGCTGACAAGGAGGAAATACTCCAGCCTGCCCGAAGTAAGGATTGTAAATAACAAAAGCTAACTCCGAAGGTGGGTGTGATATCATGGTTCAAATTGCAAACATTGCATTTGCAGAAATTATAGATGATACGGGATGCCCCAAATCCATTAAGAGTCTAGCGAATGCCTTCTGACCATGCTTAAGAGCTTTGAAAAGGAAATACATGTGGATGGAGCCTCCTGTGAATCCTTTATCTTAGACCAGCCATGAGAATAATCACTTTATCAGGCAGAAGTGCATTGGGAAGTGGATTATAAAATTGAACACTTTATCATTTTATTTCCCTTTTGACTCATTTTAAATTAGTTCCAGATTTTGATGTTTTCTACTTTCTTTAAAATTGAGGTTTTGCGGTGTTTTACTTTGTTATTGTTGGTAAGTATAGTTTTCCTTATATAAAATTCGGCATGGGCTGAGCCCCAGTGGAGTAAGTGGTTGAGTGCGGGACTGTGGCCTGCAGGCTTGGAGATTCTAGTCCAGAGGTGACTAGGTAGCGCTCATGACCACCAGAGGCAGTGATGCCCCCTCAAAATTTTTTTTAACAATTTGGGATAGGTAAATCTGGAGACAGTAACTACATTAATGGTTTCCTAAGTGTATGGCAGGGGAGAGTGGTGGAAGGTGAGGCCTAATAACAAATGAGTACCAGAAAGCAGAAAATGTTTTCAAATTTATTGTGGTGTTAATTGGTCAACTCTTCTTAATATCACTGAATTATTGAATTGTATAATATATGAATTATATGCCAATAAGTTGCTAAATCATAAAAGTAAGCAGATTTTTAAAATTTCATTACAGAAATAGAGAACTACTGAATTGAGTTATGGTCAAACTCAGAAAGCAAAGTGTTAGTGACAACAGGAGTATTTATTTATTTAATGGCTCAATTAGAACACCTTTATCCTCAGAAATATATATATTTAAATTGATTTTTAAAAAAATAAACTGCAAAAGGTCAGTAAACTGTAGCATAACATAGTTGAAAATGATAAAGAAAATATTTGTACCAGAATTCTCACAGATATTGCAAACTCAATTTTAGACATTAATATTTGTAAATTCATATACTGATTTTCCTGTTACAGTAGATGAAAAATTATATCTTAAGGTATCTAGTAGAATAGGAAGTGTTTCATAACCTACGGAAGTTATTTTGAGAGCTGTGTTAGCCATAGTAGTCTAGAGAAACAAATTGATAGACACGCATATGGATATAAGGAGAAGGTTTATATATAAGAGGAATGAGACATTGATAAAACATCCCACCCAGTCCAGTTCAAAGTCATAAGTCTGATATTAGCTTATATGCCCGATATCAGTCTATAAAGTCTCCTTCCAACTTACAAAGTCACAGACCAGAAGGTACAGAGTCCTGGTGCTGGCAGGGGTCTCCCCAAGGCTCCTCGTTTCCTGGGTTCAGGGTCCATCACAAGCATCCAATGGAGGTAGAAGCAACTCAGCACTGGCAGGGATCTCCACATAGCTTCTCCAGCTTCAAAGATCTGGTTCCTTCAGAGTAAGGCCGTGTGGCTTCTCCTCTGGCTCCTTCAGCTCCTGGGATACTGCCATCTTGTCTTGTCTGTGTCTCTGAGATTAACTCCCAACAACTGGGGAGATAGCTTCTCATTTCCACAAGGGAAATATTGTGAGATTTCCCAGAAGTCTCAGGAGAAATCCATGCCCACCAGGAGACCTCATTGTCTACTCAATGATTATCTCCAGATTAACAGGCTAGACTCCACCCCTACATCACAATCATGAAATTTACATTAGCACATGACTACCACAAGAACTTATTTATTTAATCAAAAAGATTGAATTTATGGTGGAAAAAAGATAATAGGTACGGGTCTATTGCAGGTATACTTGGCACTTCTTTGGGGTTTAGGATGAATGTCAGACCAGAAATCACCGTAAAATAAAGCATTAGACGTTAATAAATATTTTTAGGTAATATTATTCATTTCATTATTTCATTATTCATTTCATTATTTAAATGTGGAAACAGATTCTGAAATGAAATACTTTATCCAAGGAGATTCAAAAGAAATCATTTGGCAGCGATACAGCCAGGGTTCAACTCAGAGTTGTGGTTTTGGATGGCTCTGAGTTTGGCTCTGACTCACACAGGGAGGTAGCACAGCCTATATTATGCAGTAAGCAGACACAAATATATTCCAGACTCTGCTAATTCCAAGGTTTAACTGATTTCCAAGGTAATTGTCCAATT
The DNA here is from genome assembly GCA_004026705.1 of Nesogale talazaci. Classification (NCBI taxonomy): domain Eukaryota; kingdom Metazoa; phylum Chordata; class Mammalia; order Afrosoricida; family Tenrecidae; genus Nesogale; species Nesogale talazaci. Next base: position 16,651 of record PVJH01028680.1, read on the forward strand.
CCTAAGAGATTCTACCCATCCCACACTCTATGGTTAATGTTTTCTCTAGGACCTTTCAGAATAAGTAAGACCAACACACTCTGTGCCTGGGGTGCTGCTCCAAATTAGCCAAGGGGAATCTTTATAGATTTCACAGGGACTAGATAAGGTTCCTTAGTTGTGTTGTTAAAATATTGCTGCTGTGTTGATTTTAAACCTCGATCCGAGGTTCCATACCAAAGCAGTCTGCTCTAAACCAAGCTAAGCATCTTTGGGGATAGCCTTCCGTAGGTATTTAAACCAAACCATACACTCTGCCTGCTAACTAAGCCGTAAGGTTTATATTTTGACAGATTGATGCTTATGACTTATGGGTACATCAATATTTACCTGCCATTTTTGTCTGTGCTGATCTTATTTTAGGGAGTTCTGAAGTGACAGAACCACTGCATTACTTGACCAAAAACCAAACAGTAATTACTTAGGGGCATAGAAGACATTGAGTTTTCTCACCTTGGGTACATATTATGAATTATTACCATGGCCAGAAGGTAAGACTCTTGCCAAAGCCACAGAAAACAGTTGAATTGTGCCAACACAGGTTTTCTACTTCTATAAAAAGTGACAGTCTCAGAATCTCACAGGGGCAGTTCTACCTTGTCCTAAAGGTTCTCTGAGTAAGTGACAACTTTAGTGTGATAAATTTTGAGTTTGAGTAACACATATTACGTTTATTTTTGTTATACACAAAAATATTTGTTCACATTTGTTATACACAAAATATTGACAGGATTTTTTTTATTGTGAAATTAAAAGGTCATAATAGCTCATATTTTAGCAGCAATCACTAATCCAATCTTTTCCAATGACTCCCATTAAATGTATTTACTGAAACTTTCTTTTGGTTTGGAGGTGGTTGAGGGAGGGATAAAGAAACTATTAAAAGGCAGCCGAACTGATTCATTTACATTTATATTTACTTGTTTGGCCAACTTGCAATGTAGAAAATATTAATTTACTCTAGCAAAGGTGACCTACAAAGTTATCTGATTTTGAGTGGAGTATCTCTAATGTCCAATGATCAAATATTCTGACATTACTTCCTTAAAAAGAGAGTCTGGCCACTGCTGTGGGAACATTGTGTTCCCTGGGGTAGGCCCAAGAAGAAACTTTTCTATACAGATCAATATCTAATTTATTTGTATATTAGGCAACTCTCAAATTTCATTCTTTTTATCTGAAGAAGGTGAAAGGGGTAATTATAATGTAGAATTAAGAAGAACACTACATGAAGTAATTGAAACTTTTTTCCCCAAAAAGTGTAAGTATAAATAAGCTGTGTAACTTATGTGAAACAAACAAGCAAACAAACTTGGTACTGCTGTATATTTTATAGAGCAAGACTTCCCCAAAGGGTTCCAAATCTGGGAATCTTTATGGAAGTTGATATGCCAGCCTTTCGGTTAGCCATCCATTGCTTACCAGACAGAGAAATGTAGGCTCTTTTGAAATAATACTCAGTTCACAAGTGAAATCTAGTTTGTTCTGAGTTGTGGGAACGTGTAGAAGAGAGTAGAAGTGCCTCTTTTGTTTTCTGAGACCATAAATCTTTATAGGAGGGGAAATTCTTCTTTTTCACCCTCAATGTGACTAGGGTTTCAAATTGTTGGCCTCATGATTATTAGCAGTTCAAGGCATAATCCACTATATCACCAGGACATCTTCATAGTAATCTACATATACCTTGATGTTAATATATAATATTTAGAGAATCCTCTTAGTAAATTTTCTCTGACAAAACATTTTCTTCACTTGATTTCTAGTTTTTGCATGTGTAACAACTCCTCCTTTGACTTCTTTATGACTGAACTCCTCTTCTTGGCTAAACTCAAACCAAAGTGGTGACCATTAAGTTTATTCTGACCCAGAGTCATCATATAAACCAGAGTAGATGTGCTCCTGAATGCTTTGTCTTTGTTTGAAAGAGAAATTGATGGTCTCAAACTGCTGACTGTGTGGTTTGCACATCAAGGAGTAACCCACTATGTTACCAGGGCAGAAATACTTCATCCGGTATCCTTAACCTGACCTATTAATTATATTGTTGATATCTAGCTAATGCCAGTTTCTTCTAATGAATTGTGCCAAGTATCGTCAGCTCAATTCTCTTCTCCAATTGTCATTTGGTGTTCACATTTCAAAGTCCTATGTGTTCATTTCAAAGTTTTATCAATCTCAAAAAAAGGCGAAGTCACATTCTCTGTTCATAATTTTCTCCTATGTGCCCTGATGTAGGGATGGCACCTCTCTTCACCAAACTCCACACTTAGCAATCACCTTCTACATGCTCTTTTCAAATCACTTCACCCATTTCTTTTATCTTTGGTTCCTCTAGTCACCCCAACCTAATGTAGGCAATCTTAGTGTCTATTCAAAATATAAACCAAACCTATCCCATCAACAACTTCTTTACTTCTCTGTTAGTTATCTGCCCCATTTGTCTTCACGACTTCACTCTATTCTAACCTATTATAAATCCTAGTGGCTCAATGGGTAAAGTGCTTTGTTGCTGGCTGCTAAGTTGCAAACTGAAAGATCAAGGGTTGAAACCCAGCAGATACTCCATAAAAACAGACCTGGTGAGCTACTTCCATAAAGATTGTCACCTAGGAAACCACATATCCTCTAAGCTGCTACGACTTAGAACTGATCTATGTCAACCACAATGACATTAACCCTATCCTATTCCGCGTGGCTCAGATGGTTAAAAGCCCAGAGGTTCGTAGCCATCCATAGACTTCAAAAATAACTTGTAATCTGCTTCTGAAAGGTCATGGCCATTGAAAGTTCTGTGGGGCCAAGTTCTCCTGTGGAGCACATGAGGTCATCATTAGTCAGATCAACTTAACAAGGGGTTTGGAAAAATAAAAGTTCACCATTCTCTATCCTACAGAGCCTCATGCTATATATCATTCCCTATGTCTTTCTATGCTCCAGTCAGACTAGTTTTTTACACCATGCATGCTTTGTGTTATCTCTATTACTTGTCTACACACCTCCTGGGCTGTCTGCCTGGACTATTATGATTCATTCCTTCTGTTAACTGATAAATTCCTAGAAATCCTTTCATTGGAGAGCAGCTGTCACATTTGTTTCATAAGGAAGATTTTTCTGAATATACTTCTCAATTCTAAACCCATCGTTGGTGTTACATCAGGTTCTCTAGCACGTTCAAGAGAATATTTACATTCAGAGGTACTATTTAAAATTATAACTTTACATTTGCTTCTGAGTTTACAGAAAAATACCTTTCTCCAATTCAGTATTATCTATAAGAACAGAATCCATGTCTAGGGCTGAACCCCGGTGGCGTAGTGGTTGTGCGCGGGACTGCGGCCCACTGGGATGGAGGTTCAATTCCGGCTCCCAGGAGCAAAGGCTGGGCCTCCTACTCCCATCACCAGGGCAGTGATGCCTAAAAAAAAAAAAAGAATCCATGTCTACTGTGATTTATAATTGTAACTGTGCTACAACTTAATGTTTCATGTGTAGCAAAAAGTTAATTAATAATAGAAGCTAATAAAATATTGAAAATGCATCAAATATTTGTTAAAAATAATAATTTAAATATATCTTAAATATTATTTCTATCACTGATACTTTTAGCATTAACACTGACATTATTTTTAATGATCTCATTTACATTATAGTGAGGAATACATAGAGAGGTACACATCACCACTCTTATTAAACATTGTTTCAGAAATGCTAGACTATGTAATTAGAAAAGAAAATGAAATTCTAAGAACATTAAGTAAACAGCAAACATATCACTGTAGACAAAAAGATTAAACAAAATATTGAGTCACTAAATTGGAAATCCTTTGAAATAAGGTTATTTTCTCTTTTCTATAAGAATCCTTGATATGAAAAAGTAAAGCACTGTTAATATGTAGTAGTTACATAACATTGTATCACTAGATTTCATCCCTATACTTCTATATCTTTGCATTGACATGACTTTATGTAACCACCATATAACAGTTGTAAATGTTAGAAATAGTTGAATATCTTGTATCCATATTAAGGGAGTGCTAAAATTCCCTTTGTTCATGGACATTTTTCATATTCTTTTAATTCTATTTTTCTGCAAATATAAGACTCTTCATACATACATCAGGAAATGGTATGAAGGTCCCTTCTGATCTCCTCCAACCCCAAATCTATTGTCACCAGGTCAGTCATAATTCTGCCCTCGATCTTTTTTCAGTCTATTCTGACACCAATCATCCTTCTGGCCCTGTATTTTGTGATTAGGTTCAATAATTCATTAGGAACCATGCTGGCCTATTCATCATTCATTGGACCGATAGCAGCAAAGCCAGCAATTCAAACACAAAGTAAATGCTGAGTGAGCAGGATGGGGATTTCTACTCCTATAAGAGTGATAGTCTCAGAACCTCAGTTGTCCTGTTTTTGAAAGTTAGTATTGAGTTTACATTGAGAAATGCAAACTCTATGGCAAGAAATTTAGTATGAGTATGGATAATTCCCTGGAATGGCCATAATGAACTCAGACAATACTCAGAATTGCGAACGAGTTTCATCAGACAAGTTAACAGGTTACCACAAGTCAAGATCACAAAACATTAAGAAAACAGTCTTTGACCAAAAGCAGCCCCTTTCCTCAGCAATGGCCAAGTATGTCATTCACTCAGCTCCTCCTTCATGCAATTCCTTGATCTTTTCCTGCATGAGCCAGGAAGTCATTCTGCCTGTCTCATTGCCTCCTACTCTTTTGGTGTTTCCTCTTCTCCTCACCATTTCCGCTCTGCATAAGCCTGCCTCCTTTACTCTCTCTCCTGGTTTCCCACCTGTAGCTATGCTGCCTCCATCCCTTCAATCAGGGATCTAGAATGTGCTCTGATGGTGGCTTTTCTTTCTGGATGGTCTTGGGAATCTCCTTTCATTTTCCTCTTTACTTCTGAAGTGACTTTGTTAAATCCAAGGAAATAATAAAACTTTGCTTTATCCCTACATTAGAGATTTTAAAAGATGGTTTGTATCCTTTGTTAGAAGTTGTATAGTAGAGAAAAAAGTAATTTATTTCCTTTCTGCATGATACAGAAATGAATATTGTGTTCAATAGTAGATAAAAGTAGTAGAACCACAGAAAAATTAAAAATCAGTTGAATTACATAATGAAATTTTCTCATTAGTAAAAAGTAATGCATTTCTATGAACTAGATCCTAGACTACCAGAAGATTGAACAATCATTTCTTGGAAAAGGGAAATCAGAATTTTCCTTTGGAGCAAGGTTGATAAGACTTGTTCCAGGTATTTTGCATGTTATCAAAAGGGACCCGTTTCTGGAAAGGGTATCAGTAAAGTAGGCAGTCAGGAATAAGGAGGAAACTCCTCACTGACATGGTTTGACACAGCAGTGGAATCGCTGCAGCAATGGAATCAGACATCTGAGCTATTTTGAGACTTAACCCAGAACTGAAAGGTGTTTCTCTCAGTTGTACATAGGATCACAGTAGATTGAAATAGACTCAATGGCACCCAACAAAAGCAATAATTTATTTATGGACCGAAAAATTCACTTAAATATTTAATAAATTCAAGATATTTAAACTGAGCATTAGATAAAAGCAGGATGAACGGAAGTGGACTTTCATTGTATTATTTTATTAGCTCATATCTAGAAATTCACTGAGGAGATAAATGGACAAGTACACCAATATAAGCTTGTAAAACTTTTTATTATAAGATTTAAAACATAAAACAAATGAAAAAATAAAATGAAAGAAAAATAAAGATGATAAAAGCTGCCATTACAATAATACCTCATGCATGTATTGAAATGCCACACATTCCATAAGCATGATATATATATATACATACACACTATAGTTATTTCTATAGAATTATGTCAGTATGGATGAAATAGAGAAAAATGAACAGAGGTAGCATAGTTGCATGTGAAATTTTCTTCTTTGTGTGTATATGTATGAAAATTAAAACCAATATTCCAATTCATAAATGCCATTGAAACAAAACACGTGTAAGCATATGCCTATGATAGGTAAAATGGCTGCAAACATGTTTTCTCAAAAATGCAATTGTCTTAGTCTCATCAGAAAACTTTGCAAATAAATGTCCAATAAAATTGTGGTTTTTATCCAGTGGGTCAGATAAACCCAAGGCACCAAGAAGGTTATGATTTTGTTTTTTAATTTAAAGGGATACTGTTGAAGTGCACAAGATCAGGGGTCTGATTGTAAAGTTGTTTTAATAATATTGAAAAGTATATTGGTGAGAAACAGGCGAGGAAATTGGGGCATAGTATCGCTTGCCTTCCCACCCATGACAGTGCCTGCTCAATCTTGGAGGGCAGCAAGACCCATCTTACTAGAAATGTATTAGATACCAGACTTCTTTCACCATCCAGACAAATTTTTGCTCTTTAGACTGCTTCCAAGTCGAATTTAAAGAAAGTTTAAAAGAAACCAGAATTGAATCCCTTTGGAATGCTACACGAAGTTTTGAAGTGCTTTAAGTCAAAAAACACACCATCCATCAAGGAAGAGTCAAAGAGATGAGCATATTACTATTAAAAGTGTATACTTAGAAGATATGTCAAGAAACAATAGCCTCACATGTGGATATCATGTGTAGTAAAGGTTTCTTTCATTTTATAGCCACACTTTTTACTTAATCTCATATAGTATGACTACTTATATACTTAATATTTATAAAATAATTCTGAGATTTTGTTTGTTTTCCAGAATCATGTAATCTTATACCCAATGTTAAATCTGTACTGTATCTCTTTGATGGTTTAAAAAGTGTCATGAACCATCAGGAGTTCCTGGCTGTTGAGAGGGTTACCTCAAGGGGTAGGTAGTCATTTTCCAAGTAATTGAAAACAAAAATCATGTATGCTTGTTCAATTGGATATAAACATGATATAAAATAAGGCTGCATGTGGAGAAAATTTGATCATCCCTTTCATTCTGAGCCCCAAAGTGAAAGCAACCAGGGAGGGGGCCTAAATTGTAGTGTTAATTTTCACATGCCCATGCTACATAGAAACCATGAAAAGTAGTAGCAATAATAGATTTGCCTATTACCTGATGGCAACTGTATCTTCTAGACAGGCTGGGGAGTGTATTTTTAGCTTTGTGTCTGGTACTATTTTGATTGTTTGAAGTTATTTTTTATCTGTTGTTGTTATTTTTTAGGTTTAATATTGGCACACATGCTTTCAGATTCAGCACATAAAAGACACTTTCAGTTGACTGTCATTTTAATGATTAAGTTAGTCAATGTAAGTTCTAGAAACAGAGGGAAAAAACATCACACAAATGGGGTTCACAGACCAAACGTCACTGCTATGAATACATTTCAATGCATACAATATGACAAAACTACCTGTCTAATGAAATATTTTATTCACTAACATAAGATAATTTTGAGTCATTCTAAAGAGAAATTTTCTGTAAGCTATATTAACTTCAGAGTATTTCCATAGGGAGATCACACAGCTGTGAAAGCCTACTGACTGATACATCCCTTTCATCGAAAATATTGTGCTCGACTCAAACACTAGCAAAGCTACTATTCCTGGCTTTCATAATGCTTCATAACTATCAAAATGAGTGAGAAACGTATCCCTACACCTTTAACCATCAGAATTGAAGTAATTTTAAAGAAATGTATATTAACAAGTTTAGTAGAAATGATACAAAATAAGCTGTTCTTATTGTTTGGTTCCATCACTTTGGTTCTGACTTGTAGCCACACTGCACAACACATAAAGCACTGGCTGGTCTGTCTTTATCCGAGCAAACGTTGCTATGTGAGAGCTTAATGTGGCAGTACCTGGGTTAATAAGGTTTTCCTCGTTTTCATGACCTTTTATGTGAGTGAATATGGCAGCCTTCTCAAGAACTGCATTTTCTCCACAATAAAGCCAGAAAATGTGAGTTGAAGCCTCAATATCCTTTATAGAATCATTTTGGTTTTATGTCTTAGAAAAAAGAATTTCTAAAATTTAAATGAATGTAATATTTCCTATCTCAGGTCTCTGTCATATTAAATGATCAAATCAAATCAAAGCCAAACCAAATGCTCAGCTATCTCGTTGATGCTGTGTAATGATTATGTCATGGACTGCTAACCACAAGGTCAGCAGTTTGAAACCACCTGCCTTCTCTTGGGAGAAATATGGAACTTCTTATTCCTGCAAAGATTTACAGTCTTGGAATCCCACAGAGGCAATTCTACATTGTTTTATTGGGTTATTATGATGAGTTAAAGACTAGATTGTAAGAAACATGTTGGTGGCTGAATTCAGGACTGAATCATGTGTGTTATATAGTCTGCTTTACTCCTGCTACTACAGAAGCCTTTTCTTTGTCTCCCTTTTCATGTTTCTCTATTTTTTAAAACATCTTCCATGGTGCATCGACTGGTCTCTGTTTATTATGTCTTCTCTCATTCAGCATGTTCAAAATTTAACAGCTCTAATATCATGTATCTATTTATATATTTAATTTGCCACCAATATTTCAGGTTTAATCTTTGGGTTGCAAATCATTGTTAATGTAGGAATAATAGGGTTTTTTTAAAAAAAAGGCTTTCTTTGTCAATTTACTTTGCTTGTCCTTTGCTATTTGAAAATGCCTGCTTTACATAATGAATTTGAGCATTTCTTGCTTAATTATGATATATTCTAATTATATATATGCATATAATAGTATGATGCCTGTCATCGTCTCTTTATACAGATGTGTGCTGTGAAGTGAAACTACTTGGGTGATAGTTATGTAATCATTTGTCAAGGATTAAGAATTAAGATTAAGAATGTAGGGGTGGAGTCTAGCCTATCATTCAGAGCATAACCAATGAGGTCTGTGTGTGTGCTGAGATTTTGGGAAATTCAGAGGTATTTCCTCCTTGCAGGCAGGAGAGACACTCACTACTTCATTCCTTGGGAGACATTGCAACTGACAAGAGACATTGAACTACCCTAGTACGCAGAGCCTGATAAGTCACGTGGATGCAACCAGATCTCTGAAGCCAGAGAAGCCACAGAAAGACCCCTGCCAGCACTGACATGCTTACAATGCCACTAGATCCAAAGAGTTTCTACACACTGACTTGTGATCATTCTTCATTTGGTTTCATTTCATCTATTTCCTGAGTCAGAAGAGATTTTTAGAGATTGATATCAAACATTTGAGCTAATATCAGACTTACGGCCTTGGACTGGACTGGATTGAGATGCTTCCTCCACAATTACCTGCTCTTTTATATAAACCTTTCCCGTATACACATCTGAGTGCCTCCATGAATTTGTTTCTCTAGTCTACCCAGAGTAGCACACTTGGTAGAGGCCTTTTTTTCCTTGTTTTTGTAAGCTTCATGAAATGACTGGTTGGGTTTATGAAAACAAGGATGCTAATATTGGAATTGGTCAGTTTTGCCATTCTCCTCAGTATAAAATGAATCATCTCAGAAACAGAAAGTGTACCAAGAACATCAAAAAGAAGGGTCATTAGTAGAGATGGCACTGAGTGTGCATCCATGTAAAATGACATGCTTGGCAGCATCAAACTTGGCTACATTTATCATGATGTTGATTATCAGTCCACTGCTATGTCCAGTTACCATAATGAGTTAAAAAGATCTTATCACCATTTGAATAAAAACAAATTATGCAGTTTGAATTCTGCAGCTATGAATCATTTCATTTCATACTTAGGTTTTGATCATTTATTTATTTAATGGCCATATTGGTAAATATATCAATATATGTAAGGTGTTATCGTGGATAGTATGAGAATTAACCATGTTACACAATCATATTCATGCAAGCAGACCACAATTTAACAGTCCTATCCCTGCCTGCCTTCCTATTCTCTTGCTCTTATCCTTTTCTTTTACTTCCTTACCATAGGTACACACACACAAACACACACACAAATGAGTGTGAACATTCACATTCTAGAAAATAACTAAAAACACATAGATTTTTATCAGAAGCAAATACTAAAGATGCAATCTGTTGCAAAAGAGAATGCTCAGAGGAAGAACTTAGTTTATAATTTTTTCTAAAGAGGAAGGAAAGTGGTGATATATACAGACATCCACAGTCTAAAATGTTGGTAAAAACATGTCATTAATCATGGAGTATCCAATAGCATACCAGGTTTTTTGTAACAAAAGGATCAAGGTAGGCTGTGTTTCATAGAAATAATGATGGTTTTTCCCCTTTGTTCAAAATTTGCCTTACCAAACCTTTACCAGCTGCCTATTTTCAAATTAACATAGTGAAAGAAGTGAATTGATCTCAGTTTCAAGTTTTACATTCATGTTTGCACAGAACCTATA
>PVJH01028681.1:9512-27038 GCA_004026705.1 Nesogale talazaci
AGAGGCAGTGATGCCCCACCCCCCCCCCCCCAAAAAAAAAAAAAAAGATTACAGTCTCAGAAACCCTGGATCAGGCTGTTTTGATTTGTTGGCAGTAGACTTGGCTGGGCTGGTTTTGGCCTGCGGTGACACTCCCGCTAGGGAATGGGTTTTCTTGGTCAAGAGGCCACCTCAGTGCAGGGTGCAGGTGAAAGGCCAATCGGTCTTTGAACTAAAAAGAGCAGAGGAGGCCGAAGGAGCCAGCAGAGATGGGAGAGGCCAGATGAAGCTCGCCAAGAAGCAGAATCTAGAGAGAGCACAAAAAGGCATTTACCCAGAGCAAATGGTGGCAGGAGGGAAACCCGCCTCCTGGAGCTGGGGCTCGAGCTCCGACACGCAGCCTCCTAACCCGAGAAAGGTTGTTGAAGCCAGCCGGGGGTGGCTGCTGCACAGAGCCATGGAGCCACACGTGCCCGGTGATGACCCCCCCCCTTACCGCTGACCCTGCCTGCCGGCCCTGGGAGCCCAGGCCTCCTGATGTGTGGATTCCGGTGTCCAGGCCTTACTCACAGCCCCCTTCTTCTGGGAAGCCCCTCTGTGATTCTTCCCCACCCCCACTAATCTCTGTTCCCAAGGATGAGAGCAGTGCTGGCCTCTTTCCTGGTCTCCCCCAGTGGCATGACCAAGCATGACCTCTGGAAATACAGGTTGGGGCCTGATGGGCTCTCCCGCTGACCACTCGCTGGACCCTGCCCGCAGCGGCGGTGGATGAATGTGGGCCGTGCACAATGGCCCTGAAGGTGGGACAGTCCTCACCCTTCCTCTGTCCCCGCGTCCTGTGTGTGTCAGCAGGATGGAGGCGGACCTGTCAGGCTTCAACATCGATGCTCCCCGCTGGGACCAAAGCGTGTTTCTGGGGCGCGTGAAGCACTTCTTCAACATCACGGACCCCCGCACGGTCCTGGTGCCAGAGCGGGAGCTGGACCGGGCCAAGCTGATGGTGGAAGAGAGCAGGTGAGCTGGAGGGAGGGGCTGGGTGAGTGGGGGTGCAGCGGGGAGAGACACCCCTCCTAGAGGGGGCAGGGACCATCAGTGGGCGGGGCTATCATCTTCTTGTCTTGGGTGACAGGATGGGGACTGTGCCCCCGGGCACCCGAGTGGAGCAGCTGCTGTATGCCAAGAAGCTGTACGACTCGGCCTTCCACCCCGACACCGGGGAGAAGATGAATGTCATTGGGCGCATGTCCTTCCAGGTCCCCGGGGGCATGCTCCTCACCGGCTTCATGCTGCAGTTCTACAGGTGCGAACGGGGAAGTGGGTGGGCAGGGGGCCAGAGGGGGAAAATGCCAAGCCCTCCTGGTGGATGACCTAGAATCCCTGGTGGTACAAAAAGTGAAACGGGCTTAGGTTGCAAACGGAAAGGCTGGCAGGTCAAGTCCAAGCAGAGGGCCTTGGAGGAAAGGTCTAATGATCTACTTCTGAAAAAGGCAGCCACAGAAACCCCCCAGGAAGTGCAAATCTCTGCTGACACGCGCTGGGGGTGCCATGAGGTGATTGTACTGCCCAGTGACTAGTGCCAGGCCCGGCCTTACGCTCTTAGCATGCATTCATTGTTACGCTCTTTCAACAGCCCTGCAAGTAGGTACTGTTATCCCCCTTGTTCTGGATGGAGAGCTGGCGTTCTAGAGACGATGCCCTAGTCCAAGTTCACACAGCCAGGAAATACTAGTGCCTGGGCGATCCCCCAGGCCATCCAAACCCTTCATTAATAAGCGATTCCAATTCCCTCTTTTGGACGTGCTTACCCAGCCGTGCGTCGAATGTGTTTTTATGAGGCCCCATGAGACTACGTCGAAAGTCAGAGGTGCTTTTCTTGGCGTTCTGGTGGGAGATGCCTCAGGGCCGGAGAAATCCCCTGGTCACTCCATCATCGATGGGAAGCTCTCTCGCACACCTCCTGCATTCCCTTCCCTCCCCATCCCATTCACACACATATTCAGCCAGCCCTCCCGGGGAGCCCAGCCTGGTGTCGGGGGTTAGGAATATCATCCCGGGGGTGGCGTCAGTGGCTGAGTGCGGGCCTGCGACCCGCGGGCTTGGCGGTTCAAATCCAGCGGCGGCTCTCAGGAGCGGCACGGGGTAGCGCCACGACCACCAGAGGCAGTGATGCCCCCCCAAACAAACAAACAAACAAACAAACAAAAAAAGAATATCATCCCATCCCTCGGGGCGCTCCTAGTTTTGTTGAGGGGACCAAACTGGCGAACAGCTTGCTAACGGGTAGAGTGGAGGGCAGCATGGAGTGTAGAATGGAGCGTGGAACAGCTCACTCTTTCTTGGGAGAGGCAGGGGCAGGGTAAGGAAGGTTCCCAGGAAGAAATCGTTGCCGAGCAGGCTTTGCCAGGAAAGGAAAGGGGCAGGGAGGGTGTCTAAAACAGCACAGGAACCATTTGGGGGAGCTGCAGGTCATGTAACCCAGCGTGGGGAGTGTACCCCAAGCCTTCCCTCCATCCTCCTCTCCCCTGCCTGTCTCCGTTTCTCGGACTGCAGGACAGTGCCGGCGGTGGTCTTTTGGCAGTGGGTGAACCAGTCTTTCAACGCCTTAGTCAACTACACCAACAGGAACGCAGCTTCCCCCACGTCGATCAGGTAGACCGGCCGCAAACACGTTCTTTCCGTCACGCCTGCGCTCGTTTCCCCCAGAACTGTGCCCCGCGTGTGTTTCACGGGCCTCCCTCGTCCAACCTTGACTCAGACAGGTGCGGTCTCTGCTCTCTCGGGGGGTAAGGTCCAACACGAAGACAGGCAGAGCCATCTCAGATCGTGCGTGGTGCCCTCATAAAAACAGGGTGACAAGATAGAGACGCACAGGGGTGCGGTCTGCGGCGATAACATTTCAGCCAGGTCGGCAAGGGTCAGGATTCAGACGAGGACAAAGGTGCTGATGAAATTAGGGACCCATCACGGGCAAGCTTGCCAGACTTCCTCCCTCAAGCCCCTAGGCTTGCCCTCGCCCAGAAGGACTCCCTGCCCCTCTTCAAAAGCATTTCTCTCTTGCACTAGGCAGATGGCCCTTTCCTACTTCACAGCCACCACCACCGCCATGGCCACTGCTGTGAGCATGAACATGCTGACAAAGGTACGGTCTGGGCTGCTGTGGGCAATGGTGGCCACTCGGGGGCAGCAGAGTCCAGGGAAAAGCAGCCGGGCCTGCTGGCTGGATGAGTTGATAGGGCCAGACTGGTCAAGGGGCAGTGGAGCAGCAGTTCTCAGTCTGTGGGTCGTGACCTCTTTGGGGGTGGGGTGTCGACCCACCCTTTACAGGGGTCGCCTAAGACCATCAGAAAACACCTATTTCCAATGGTCTTTGGAACTGAGATGCCAGTACCCCGCGTGGTGACATCATTGCACCAACCCCATCACATGCACCCTGTACAAATACAGGCGTAGATGACAGGGTTGGCACTATAATGTGCTTCTGCAGACCAGTCACAGGGAGTAGCTGCTGTGTTGAAAGCAGCTGCTCGGTTAAAAGCGGCTACTGTGTTGAAAGCAACAGTATTGGAGGTAAAGCCACACTTGATGAATTGTAATTGCATACGGCTTTTGTGATTGATCGCTTTCCTTTAATTATGTTCAATTTGTAACAATGAGAATACATCCTGCGGGGTCCTAAAGGCTTGAAAACCAAAGGGGGAAAAAAAGAAAGAAAACACATCCTGCATAGCAGATATTTCCATGACGACTGGTCACTGCAGCAAGATGACAGTGAGGAAGTAGCAGCGAAAATAATTTTATGGTTGGAGGCTTACCACCACAGGAGGGACTGTAGTAAAGGGTCGAGGCATAAGGAAGGTTGAGAACCACTGCAATAGAGGGAACTTCAAGAAATTTGTGGGGGAGAGGCCATGATCTTTTAGTTCTGTTAGCTCATGAAATCCTTTCATTCAGTAGTGTTTTACCGGGTTGGGCCTTCTCAGGCAATTCGGGGGCTTTGGGGAACGCAGAAAGGGGTCAAATCAGAACCAAACTCCTTGTCATCAAGTCTATTCCTGCTCAGAGCCACCCTGAAGGACAGGGTAGCACTGCCCTACGGGTTTCTGAAGATGGTCAATCTTGACGGGAATAGAAAGCCTCCTTTTCCTCCAGCAGAGCGGCTGCTGGATTCTAACTGCTGACCTTGGGGTGAGCCGCCCCCCTGGTAACCACTGCATCACCAGGCTCCTTAGGAGACGTGGGATAAGAACCTGAAAACTGCTTGTCAAGATGATGCCGCCCCCTCTCGAGGCAATAGGACAGAGTAGGTCTGCCCTGCGGGGTTTCCCAGGCTGCGATCTTTCTAGCAGCAGATGGTCACGTCCGTCTTCATGGAGGCCCTGGTGCATTGGAACCGCCCACGTGCTTTTTCTGTTCGTGGCCCAGCACTTGACCACGGGACCCCCAGGGCTTGACTTGTGAAGACTTTAAACGCCGCCCCCCCATCCTCATCTCCCAGTCAGCCTGACACTCCGTGCGATGCCCTTCCTCTGACAGAGAGCTCCGCCCCTGGTGGCCCGCTGGGTGCCCTTTGCTGCTGTGGCAGCCGCGAACTGTGTCAACATTCCAATGATGAGACAGCAGTAAGTGCATTCCTTTCTACAAAGCACTGGGGTAGCAGGGCCCGGGGTGGAGACTGTGGTGGGTGGGCTGTGGGAGGAGCCTCGGAAGGACCTGAGGACCGCTGCACTCCCCCACGCTCCCCAAGGAGGCATGGGCGACTGACGGTCAGTCTCTGTGGTCCATTCCAGGATCGACTGGAGAAAGTTCGTTCCACAGACACTGTTTCATTTAGCTTGTGAATGCTGCCGACTTCCAAAGCCCTGTGCTTTGGAAGAAATACAGACAGAAATGCAAGAGGAAGAATTGACTGTACTAGGGTGGGGAGGGGAAGAAACAAGGATCTGATACCAAAGACTCAAGTAGAAAGAAAACGCTTTGAGAAGGATGATGGCAACAAACGTACAAATGTGCTTGACACACTGGATAGATGGCTGGGTTGTGATAAGAGTTTTACGAGCCCCCAGTAAAATGATTTTTTAAAAAATTGACCCTACCTAGGGTCCAATAGAAAGTAAATGTCTAGAGGGCTGAGCCCCATTGGCATAAGTGGTTGAGTGTGGGACTTCGGCCCGCGGGCTTGGCGGTTCAAATCCAGCGGCGGCTCTCAGGAGCAGTGCTGGGTAGCGCCCATGACCCCCAGAGGGCTGTGATGCCCCCCCCCCCAAAAAAAAGAAAGTAAACGTCTAGAAAAGAATGATGGCAACCTATGTACACATAGGCTTGATACAATGGACATATGGATTGTTATAAGACTTGTAAAAGCCACCAATAAAATGAGCTTTTAATAATAATAAAAATAAAACAAGTGTCTCCAGACAGGATGGAATAAAAAGCTCTGAAAGAAGCCAGAGGAGGGTCAACGGACCACTGTTTCTAGGCACCAGCCCTAAGCTTGCCATAGGAACGGGAGGAGAAAGCATAGCTGTGGCCCATTCGGAGGATTTAATGATGTAACATAGAGAGCACAATGCGAGGAGCCACACACACACACACACACACACACACACACACACACACACAAACCAGCTAAGCCGCAAAATCCCGTCTCCTTGAGACGACTGCTAGCTAATGGGAATGTGTCCCCGTAGAAAGAACACCAGTAAGACAGTCCTGCGTCTGGACTGTTCCTCTGCATCTCCTACACTAGGGGGTGGTGCTGGGCCGAAGTCCCTGGAAGGCACTTTCTGGCTGGCCCCTTAACCAAGTGCTCTGCAGAAACTGCCAGGACGAGGAAAACGGAGGCTTGAGAGGAGTCAGTTAACTTGCTCAGGGTCCTGCCTGCTGCAGTTCCGGGAGCCCACCAAGGAGGCCCAAACACAGACCCGCCCTTTGGGCCACCACCCTGGCTTCCTTCTGGGGTCCTCTTCAGTGGGGTCTGGAAGGAAGGGCCCAACTTCAAGTCACTGTTGGCTCCCTCGAGGCTGGGGCATCTGGTGTGTCACATGACTGGCAGGTGTCTAGCTCCTCTTTCCTGTCTGTGTGTAGGGAACTCATCCAGGGCATCTGTGTGAAGGCCAGGGATGACACGGAGCTTGGCCATTCTCGGGTGAGCGGTGGCCTTCCTCTGGGGTAGGCAAAGCATCTTCCCCCTCTGCTTCATGGTCAGAGCTGGCCTGGGCACCGAATATGATGGAGCAGCTTTCTCTCTGACCCCGTGCTCATTCCCCATCCCTCTCCCTACTTTGCCCTGTTCAGCACATGGTCCCCTACCCTTCCTTCATCCTCTCTGGTCCTCAGGCTGTAAGAGTCTGGCTGGGAAGGAGAGGGATGGGTGAGGACCCTCAGGCCCTGTCGGGGCCATCTATCCCCGTTGACTAGCTCAGCCTTGGTCATGACCCTCCCCCAGCCATATAGTGTGGCCCCCAGATACGCTGGATCAAGCCATTCCTGATGCCGTACTCCTTTCTACCCTCAGAGAGCTGCAGCCGTGGGCATCAGTCAAGTGGTTATTTCCCGGATCACCATGGCAGCGCCTGGCATGAGTAAGACGGAGAAACCTTTTCATGTAGGGGCCCTGTAGACTATGACAGACAGCATCCAAGCACACTTGACTTTCTGTTGGGAGGTGGGACCCCAGCTTCTGCAGTCTTGCTTCCTGAACTGGTTTGCTTGAATGTTGAGATCTATGGGAAGATCGACCGGGGTTCCTGCAGCATCAGGGGGTTGAGACCTCAGGGAAGATGTTGTGTCCATTTAGCAAGTCCGCACCAAGCGTCTGCTGTGTGCAGGCCACAGTGCTGGGTGCCAGGGAGACAGTGGCAGAGAGAAGAAATTGTCTGCCCTTCTGGGGGACAAGTTATAGAGGTCGGTGTCCATTGCCTTGTTCTAGGTAGTGTGAGTTTAGGGGAGGAGGCTTGGGGCCTGGGGGTACTGTGATAACAGAACTGTCAGATGATGATGACAGGTGTGCAGGCTGAGGACCATGGTTCTGCTGGGACTTGGTGAGGGGGGGCGGGAAGCGGGGGCTCCCCCCCAAATTCTCCCAAATGGAAAGTCTTCCTGGAGCTTTGGCGGGGAATGGGTCTGACTTCTGGGCAGGCTTCCTGTCCTCCCCCAGCTCCTCCCCTGGTCTCTCCTAGTCTTACTGCCCGTCCTCATGGAACGACTGGAGAAACTGCATTTTATGAAGGTGAGCAGCATGCCCTTCCCGTGCCCATACCTGTGCCAGGGGGTGGCAGACCCTGCTGTCTTGCCCTAGCCTAGTCCAGACCAGGTCCCTGGGTCACCTGTTTTGGATGCCACAGTGGCCTTCCTGCCTTGTGTGCCAAAAGCCAGGCCCACAGGCATCCCTTCTGCTCCCTCTGAAGGGCTCAGCTATCCTGCCCTGGGTGGGACTCCTCTCACTGAATAGCTGGTCGACGGATGGCAGGGGATGGGTGACCTTAGATAGGTCCCCACCATGTGGGTTTCTTCTGTTTGTTCTCTGCAGAAAGTCAAGGCCCTGCATGCCCCGTTGCAGGTCGTGCTTTGTGGGTGCTTGTGAGTATACCCTGCTTGAAGGCTCGGGTCCTGGGCTGGCTGGCAGATCCCCAGGAGGTTTTCTTGTGGAGCCCATGATGGAGATCCACATGCTCCTTGACCTGAAGTTCAAAGTGACCTTGCTTTGGCGGGGGGTGGGAGTTCCTTGGAGAACTGCACCCCAGGATTTTGGAGGGTGAGATGCCTTAAGCCCGTGACGCTGGAGAGAAAGGTACTCCGGGTGCCTGCCCATCTTGGGGTCTGGAGAGACAAGAATGCAGAGACTCGACTTTGGTGGGACTGTCCCATGTGCCCCCACCCCCAAAGTCATGCCTGCACTCTTACTCATCTGCCCGCCCCCTGGCTGGGTGTGACCCCGCACCGTGCACGTTTCCGCACGGCCCAGGAGCAAGTGACCACCGCCATGGCGACAACCTCTTGCTGGATGCGGCATGCTCCCCGGTGCTGCGGAGTCACCCTGTGACCTCACTTCCTTCTCTCACCTGCGAGCACTGCCGTCCAGTAGATGCTGACTCCGTGAACCTGCTGGACAGGGCGGAGGTGCCCTTGGGTTTCCAAGGCCCTAACTCTTGAGTGTGGGGAGCCCATCTTTCTCCTGAGCGGCTGAGCTCCTGGGGGTGGTTTTGAACTGCCGACCTTGCGGGTTACAGCCCAACTGGTACCCACCATGCCCCCTGGGCGCCTCCCTAGAGCTACACAGACTGTTCAAGCGAGTGGGCTTGATCCAGACGGCTGCCACCCCCATGCCTCTCAGGCTCAGTCTGAGCTGCCTTATGTTTTCAAGGGCAGAGTTTTGGGAAATGGGTGGCCAGGCCTTTTTGGGTGGACTCCAGAGATGATTCACGGCCAAGCACGTGGATCGTTTGTGCCGCCCAGGGAGCCCGGGTGTCCTGTTTTCATCCCTTTTTAGGAAAGAGGAAAGAAACTGAGGCAATGGGAGACCTAGAAAGGTAGACGGCTGGTAACTGTTGCTGGAGCTGCACGGGGCCCAGAGCAGCCTTGAGCGTCTTGCTAACTGAGTGGTCACCAGGGGTTCAGTGCTGTTCGTGTCCGTGCCATTGACCCTCCGGGGACACATGGAGGTGGGTGCCTGCCGCTGCTTCCCTCTGCAGGCCGAGCTCACAGCCACACAGCTACGGGAGCCAGGTGGTCTGCTGGGTTCTCCTTGTCGACGTCGTCAGGCCTTGTTTCTTAAAATATGGTTCTGGGTCAGCAGCAGCAGCAGCAGAGACCAGAGCAGCAGAAAGTGTCCAGTGCCTCCCTGGGCCTGCTGAGGCCACATCCACATTTTCATAGGTTCCTCGAGCCCCGTCAGGAGCTCTGCCCACTCCCCGGGGGGCGCTCCTAGACCAGGGATGGTCTCCGGGGCCACAGGCTGGGTTCGGTTTTATCTGAAGGACGAAGGAGCAGGGCCTTGGGGCCTCTGCCTCTCACTCTGGGCCCACACATCAGGCCCCGTGGTGGGTGCTGGTCGGCTGCCTGCACCTCTCTCTCCTGCTTGGATCCCTTCCCCTCTCCCCTGGCTGGTCGGGAAGCCGGAGTGAGAGTGCAGCTCTGTGGGAAGAGGGCCCCCTAACTCTTGCCTTCTCTCTCCTCCGCAGCCTCGTCTTCATGGTGCCGGTGGCCTGCAGCATCTTCCCCCAGACATGGTACCCGTGCTCACTCCTCACTGTGCTTTGCTGAGCGCCCGCCCTGCCGACACCCCCTGACCTGCCTGCTGTCCTGAAGGAGGGAAAAGGGGGGAGGGGAGGCCGAAGGGTAGCACTTGCCCAAGGACAGGTGCCCGTTGGCCTAAGCGCTGGGCCTCTCTACCGCAAGTGCATGGCAAACGGGAAACCAGCCATTCTGGGGCAGGAGACTGCAGGAGTCAGGGGTGAGGTCCCACTCTCCCGGCTGTGCAGGGGCTCCTCTGGGAGAAGGTGAGGGGACAGGAGGCTTCCCCCGCTGGCTGGGCTAAGTGAGGTCTCCTTTGGTTGGGGCCAGCTTTGTCCTCGTTCAAGGTTGCGAGAGCACCGACTACTTCAAACTCTACCTTTCTGGAAGGCCCTGGAGGGGATGTGGAGAGCAGGGATGATGGGGAAGGGAAGGGAAGCAGGTTGGGGAACCGGGGTCAGGGGGCCAGGTATGGCATGGATATATTCAGGGAAGATACCACCTCCCATCCCTCCCCAATGCCATGCAATTGATAGCCACCCATTGCCAACCGCACAAGACCCAGTAGAACTGCCCCGGGGTTTCCGAGACCGTGAATCTTCATGGAAGCACACTGCCACGCCCTTCTTTCTGCCCTTGGGGCTGCCCCGGGCCTTCATACCACCCGCGCCTAGGTGGGCAGCGGAGTGCTTTAACCGCTGTGCCACCGGCGCACCTTTCCCTTCATTCGGCCCTCCAGGGCCAAGTCCAGGCCACACGTGGGCATGCGGGGAAACTGGAAGCTTCCGCGAAGAATTTAAGCGCCAGGGCGGGTGATGTCCGCCTAGCTATGGGGCGCAGAAGGCTCCGGGGGGTGGGGGGTGGGGGGCTTCTCTCGCTGGCATTAGTGGGTGGGCTGCCTTTCAGGCGGCCTCGTGCTCACTGCCCTCTCCTTTCTTTTCAGCCGACTGCCCGTTTCCTTTCTGGAACCTGAGCTCCAAGACACCATCAGGAGCACCTATGGAGACCGTGTGACGCATGTCTACTTCAATAAGGGTCTCTAGCTGCCCCACCTGCAGGCCTCCAAACCCAGCTGCTCTTCCCAGACTGCAGTGCAAACCGACCTCTCCTTCCTCTTTGCTCCCAAGGCCTGAAGGCCAGAGTGGATTTGGGGTGGGTGGGAAGAGGCATTGCTCCTCCGGCCCAGGTATCTGGGGATGGGGGTGGGGGTGGGGGTGCGGTGTAAAAAATGAACTAGGGGGGCGCACAGACCAAGGCCTTCTATCTGCTGCCCACCCCCAGCCCCATTCCCCAGAGACCAGGAGCTGGGAGAAGTTGCTGATGCCTGTGGGGCCACTCAAGCTAATCGTTTGGGCACCTCCGGAGGCCTTTGGGGATGCTGGGGTTCCGGCCACGATTGGGGAAAGGTCACCGGAACCCAGAGAAATGCTGATTCTTCCCCCCCCCCCCTCTCACTTTTCCTCTCTAACCTTACACCATGGCATCTTGGACTCGCGCCATGCATACCTCGGTCAGGAGGAGACGAGGAGCAGGTGTCCTTCACCTGGCCTCTCGTCTCTACCCTGCCCCCTGGCTGCCCCATTCCCCCCTGGTCTGGGGGTTTCTTTGGGAGTGCTGTCATACCCCAGTTCCCCAGGAATTACCCGAGCTAGAAAAAGCTGTCTGGCATGCATGCGTGCCTCTTGACTTTTGCCAACTTTGTTCGCTTGCCCTGGGTCTCTTCTTGAGATCTCTACTGGGACACTGGAAGTTCTCCCATTCCCCTCTTTCTCCCCCCCACCCCCATCCCAGATCACTGTTTTAAAAGAGAAACCCACCAGGTGGAATCGAACAGAGTAGCTGAAGGCATACGCCTCCATGATAGTGAGCCCAGCTTCCTGGCTGCCTCCTCCCCCCTCAGCCCACGGGGCTCAGACACCAAAAGGGAGGCTGATGCACGGCCCAGGGAGGAAACCCACCCGGACCGAGGTGCCTGGAAGGACTCTGGGGGCCCGTCACAAAGCACAGTCCCCTTCCTCCCCTCCCCCAGCGTGGCTGCCCTAGCGGGTGGGCAGGGAGTGTTGTGGCTCACGCGGGGTTAACTCACAGATGAATTTTGGCCCTGTTCAGAGGACCGTGCCTGTGAATTGGAGGCATGTCTTTCAAGAAGTTCAAGGAGCCGTCTGGGAACAAAGTTAAATAAAGCATCCTGCCTTCAACTTTGCCCTTGGCCCGGAGCAGAGCACAACCACCGCCAGGGTGGGGCCGTCTGTTGCCGGGGGTCATTTTCCTAATTTAGGACGGTGGGAGAGGCCCGCTGGTCTGTGCTGGAAACCAGAGGCCTCCCAGAACGGGAGTCAAGTTGTGGGAGAACAGGGGTTGAGAAACTGTCTCTCAAGCGGCCAAATCCAGCATTCTTCCTTTCTCTGGGGTGTGCGGGTGAAGGGCTCCGGTATTGACCCAACCCAAGGTCAGCAGCCCAACCCACCCAGCAAGCCTGTGGGAGCGAGGCGGGGTCGAGGGCTCCTAGAAAGATCCCAAACTCACTGCCCTCAGATGGCTTCCCGCTGTGAGCCGTGGCCCCACAGGACAGAGCAGAACTGTCGCTGTGGGGTTCTGAGACTGACTCTTGATGGGAGTGGAAAGCCTCGTCCTTCTCCCTCGGAGTGGCTGGTGGTTTCAAACTGCTCACCTTGCAGTTGGCTGCCCAACCCTTTACCTTGCTCCCACAAACCCCGATGAGGCAGTTCTACGCTATCACCGGAGTCACTGGGAGTTGGAATCATGTGATGGCGCTTCATAACAACCTGGGACTTAAAAAAAAATTTTTTTTTGGGGGGGGGGGAGATGCTAAGAATGTGTTCCACCTTTTAAGAATACATGATCTGCAAAGCCTTAAAAAATAAACAACAACAAAAATGACCCGACTCTTTACAGCAAGCATCCTCTCTGCCCTAGAACAGGCCTTCTTCAGTCCAGGCATCGGGGATCACGTGGGAGTGGAGGTGGGGAGACTTGTTATAACAGACTCTGGGTCCCACCCAGAGTGTCCGGCTCAGTAGCTGTGGGACGGGTGTGTAAACTGGTACTTCAAATGATTCCCCAGGGATGCTGGTTCTGAGAACCGTCCTCTACAGGACGGGGCCTCCCCCCAGGCTATCCCGGCCTGTTTTTTTCTGACCTCTGACCTCTGCAGAAGTTCAAGGCTGCTCTGTGGGAAGCTGAGCAGTGGGTCTCACTTCTGAGGCATCTCTGGGGTGGACTTGACCTTTCAGCCTCTCCATTGGCGACCAAGGGCATCAGCCGCCCGGGGCCTCCTGAGGACCAGGTGTTGACTGAGATTGGATCTGTCCCCTATGTTTTGTAAACCATCAGCATATCGTTTACAAGCCGTAGGATTCATCCTTTTGAAGTGTACAGTGAGGTGACTTTTTATATAGTCACCCTGTTGTACAACCGTCACCACTATCTGGTTCGGGAACATTTTCTTTGTTGTTGTTTAGCCTCACTGCCCTCTGGTGGTCGTGGGAGCTACCCAGCCCTGCTCCTGAGAGCCGCCGCTGGATTTGAACTACCAAGCCCCGTACTCAACCACTTAGGCCACCACGGCTCGGCCTGTGCAACATTTTCATCCCCCCAAAAGAAACCAAAAATCCATGAACAGTCACCTCTAAGCCCTTCACAAACACTCATCTCCTTTCTGGCGTGATAGAGTGACTGATCCTGGTCCCTTCAGAGAAACAAAACCAAGCAGTCGGTAATGCCTGTGTCTGGCTTCTACTTGTTCAAGGTGTCATCAAGTTGGTTCCAGCTTAACCACAGTGTCAGTTCATCTCGAGGGTTTTCCTCTTTTTTCCTTAGCCTCCACCGAGCCTGGTGTCCTTCTCTGGGAACTGGACTTTCTGGATACTGTGTCCAAAGGAAGTGAGGTGTCATCTCACGAGGCTCGCCTCTGAGGGGCATTCTGGTGGTACTTCTTCTGAGACAGGGTTGCTCCTTCTGGCCGTCCATGGTAGGTTCCCCGTCACTCACACGTGGTAATTCCGCCTTTCTCTCTCGTCCAGCTTCGTGTGTGCTTGTGGGGTGATTGAGAACGCCACGGCTCAGGTCAAGTGCACCTCACTTCTCAACGGGACATCTTGACTTTTCATTACTTTAAGGAGGCCTTTTCCAGCAGACTTGTCTAGGCAATAGGTTGTTTGATTTCTTTTGTCTTCTCCCCCCCCCCCCCCCCCCCCCATGATTTCATGACTTCTGCTTCCATGGGCATTGCTTAGAGATCCAAGTAAAATGAAATTCATTTAAAAATTATTTTGTCGTGGGCTCTTACAGCTCTTATCACAATCCATACCTATATACTAAAATGAAATTCTTCACAACTTCAACCTTTTTTCCATTCAGCATGATATTGCTTATTGGTCGGGTGAGACTTTTTGCTTTCTTGTTTTGTTTTTTGGGCATCACTGCCTCTGGTGGTCTTGGGTGCTACCCAGTGCCACTCCTGAGAGCCGCCACTGGATTTGAACTGCCAAGCCCGCGGGCTGCAGTGCCACACTCAACCTCTTATGCCACCGGGGCTCAGCCCCAGCTTCTTTCTTTCTTTCTTTCTTCTTTTTTTTTTTTTTTTTGGCATCACTGCTCTCCGGTGGTGGGAGTAGGAGGCCCAGCCCCACTGCTGGAATTGAACCTCTGTCCCAGTGGGCCGCAGTCCCGCGCACAACCACTACACCACCGGGGCTCAGCCCCGCTTCTTGTTTTCTTTAAGGTGAGCAGCAACCCACACCGAAGGCTATGGCCTCTGATCTTCATCAGCAGGTGCTTCACGCCCTTGTCACTTTCAGCCAGCAAGGCGGTGTCAGCTGTACATCATAGGCTGCTGGGACAGGTTATAGCTCATCTGTGGCAGCATGTTCTTCATAAGCTGTACCTTCTAGGATTGTTGCTCAGTGTACAGTTTGAATGAATAACTCAGGTGAGAGGACATACCTTTCCCCCATTTTATTTGTGTTTTTTTTTTTGGGGGGGGGGGGCATCACTGTCCTCTGATGGTCGTGGAAGCTACCCTGCGCTGCTCCTGAGAGCCACGCTGAATTTGAACCGCCAAGTCCGCGGGCTGCAGTCCTACACTGAACCACTTACATTACCGGGCTCAGCCCCTTTCCCCCATTTTAACCCATGTCATAGCCCCTTGTTCTGTCCGAATGACTGCATCCTGTGGACCGTCATGCATTTTAAGGTGGATCCATCTTGCAGCACGCGCAATTTGATTTGAGCTGGTGAAGAGTCTGCCTTTGAACTTGCTGCCTTAGGATGGGAGACCTCGGTCCGTTACCAATGACAGAGAGGAAAAAACGTTACCAGAGATAGCCAGAGCTCGGGCACCATTCCTCATTGAAAGACACTAGTTTTGGGCTGAGCCCCGGTGGCGTAGTGGTTGTGCGTGGGACTGTGGCCCACTGGGACGGAGGTTCAATTCCAGCAGTGGGGCTGGGCCTCCTACTCCCACCACCGGAGAGCAGTGATGCCCCAAAAACCAAAAAAAAAAAAAAAAAAAGAAAGACACTAGTTTTTTTTTCCTTTCAATTGTGTGTCCGAAAAAACGCTCAAAAACAAAGAAAACAAAATTTGCAGTTTCAGCCTTTTCTTAAGTGGACAGTTCAGTGACATTACGTACACTCACAATGTTGTGTAACCCTAACCCAAACTTGTCATCATTCCAAACAGAAACCCTGTACCCATGAAGCAATCGCTCCCCAAGGCCCCTTCCACTTGGCACCCTAGCATCTCTAACCCATTCTCTCTCTCTCTCTCTCTCTGGATCTTCCTGTTCCAGGTAGTTCATGGGGGACCATGCGCAACCCTTTTGTGGCTGGCATACTTCACACGCTCTCTTTGCAAGCTCAAAAACAAAGCTCACTGCTGTGGAGTTGAGGCTGACTCGTCGTGGCTCTGTAGGGTAGAACGACCCCTGTGTGGTTCTGAGATTGTCACAGGAATAGAAAGCCATCTCTTTCTCCCCTGGAGCAGCTGGTGGTCTCAAACCACTGACCTCTTGGTTGTCAGCCCAATGCGTAACCGCCATATAACCAAGCCTCTTCACTTGATTTCACCAAGCCTTCTAAGCTGTATCCACAGGGTAGCATGTACCGACACTTTATTCCTTTTTTGTTGACTCGCTTTTAAATGTGCTCTTTTTTAATTATTAAAAGATCTTATTGGGGGCTCTTGCAACTCCTATAATAATCCATACATCCACTGTATTACCATATCTGTACATGTGTTGCCATTGCCATCGTTTTCTACAAATTTTCTTTTTTTCTTTTCTTTTTTTAGGAGTAACCCACAGGTTTTATCTTTTATTTAATTTTTGTTCTTAAAACAAAGTGTAAAAAAAAAAACACCAAAGTGTAAAAAAACCCCAAAAAACAAGGTGTTTAAATGTTGTGCTAAACAAAAAACAACAATAACAACAAACAAGGTGTTTATTTTTATATGCTTAGCTTTTTTCCATCCACTGGGTGCTTTTTTATTTTTTCATAAGTCATTTTATTGTGGGCTTGTTGAACTCTTATGACAGTCCACACATCCATCCATGTGTCAAGCATGTTTGTTTGTACATTTGTTGCCATCATCATTCTCAAAACATTTTCTTTCTACTTGAGCTCTTGGTATCAGCTCCTCATCGTTCCCTTACCTCCTTTCCCCTCCCTCCCCCTAGATAATTTTAGATGTCTTATCTTTTATTTTCTTTTTTGGGGGTGAGGGGGGGCAACACTGCCTCAGGTGGTGGTGGGAGCTACCCAGTGCTGCTCCTGAGAGCCGCCACTGGATTTGAACCGCCAAACCCATGGGCCGCAGTCCCGCACTCAACCACTTACGCCACTAGGGCTCAGTACCCCCCTAGATAACTTATAAATTATTTTTTCATGTCTTAACACTGTCCAATGTCTCCCTTCACCCACTTTTCTATTGTTTATCCTCCAGGGAGGGGGTTATATGTAGATCATTGTGATCAGTTTCCCCCTTTCATCCCCACCTTCCCTTTCCCCTCCTAGTATCTCTACTCTCATTGTTGGTCCTGATGTTTTGTTTTGTTTTTGGTTATCACTGCCCTGTGGTGGTGGGAGTAGGAGGCCCAGCCTTTGCTCCTGTGGAGCTGGAATTGAACCTTCATCCCAGTGGGCCACAGTCCCGCGCACAACCACTATGCCACTGGGGATCAGCCCTTTTTAAACTTTTTTTTTAGTCTTTATCTGTCCTGGATTCCCTGTGTTTCCAACTCTTATCTGTGCCCGTGTACATCTTCTAGTCTAGCTGGATTTGTAAGGTAGAATTGGGATCATGGTAATGCTGGGGGTTGTGGAGGGGGGGAGGGCGGTTCATCATTGCTATACTGCACCCTGATTGGCTCACCTCCTCCTCTAAACATTTCCATTCTATTGAGCAATTCAGTTGATTGCTTTCTAAGGATTGAATAATGCTTCATGGTATGCAGCACACTTTGTTTATCGGTTCATGGTTGATGGAGCACTTGGGTTGCCTCCACCTTTGGGCTGTGGTGGATCATTTTGCAGTGGTCATCTGCGTACGAGTATCTGCTTTGGCCCCCTGCTTTCACTTCTTTTGGCTGTTGGAGTTCTTGGACCATGTGATGAGCTGATATTTCATTGCCCGAGGCGTTGCCACACTTCTCCCCAGTGCTTGTACCATTTCCCATCCTTACCAGCCGGGTTCCCATGTATCCATGCAACACTGGTTATTTTCCCACGGCTGGATCCTGACCCATCCTAAGGGGTTTGCTTTTGAATTTCCCTGATGACGGATGGCATTGGATCATCTCATGGGCTTTATTACATTTCTATATCTGACACGGAGAACTCGTGTCCACGCTCGTAGAAAAGCCTGGCGGGCGAGCGGGTGGGGCCCCGCGGCGTTGACAGGCACTTCCATTTACATCGCGACCCCATTTCTTGTCAAGCCGCTCTGCTTTCTCGGAGTGGGTGCCGTGGGATGTTGACAGAGGAGGGGCTCGCAGGAAGGCGCACCTGCGTGGCGCACCTGGTGCACATGCTTGGCTGCTCACCTCAAAGTTGGAGGTCCAGCTCTTCCCAGAGGACCTCGGAAGAAAGGCCTGGTGATGGGTCCCGAACACACAGCACTCGATTACCTTCTGGAAACAGCCTCCTTTTCAACACACCTGGGAAGCACCACACGTCTCGTCACCGTGGCTACCCTGGGCCCGGACACTTCCGCCACACTCGTTATGGCTGCGTCAGCATTCGGCTTTCCGCCGCACGTCCTGTGCGACCCCGCCTCCTGAAACGAGTTCTTTCCGCC
>PVJH01028682.1:0-27043 GCA_004026705.1 Nesogale talazaci
CCTCAGACTCCTGGGGGTAAATGAGTAGGTCTGTCTTGTTAGGAGCCATTGACAATGGCTCTTGAATTCAGTCCACAGGCCTCCAGGGAAGCGAACCATCATCCTAACAGCAGGGGAGTCAGCTCTATCATGAGTGGCGCAAAGGCTTCAGATAACTGGGAGTTTCAGGGGGAATAGCTAGCTTAGTCAGCTTCAAATGCTGGTAAATAGATTGGTTAATATTTGAGAGTATATGATGTGGAAAAGTCCTGTCTTCATCCCATAGTGACTGGAAAAACGCAGGCATACTCCTGGATAACTCCTAGGATAACCGACATGGCACTGGGAACAATTAGCCACTCCTTCTTGGTAATGCCTGACTGCCCCTGTCCCCTAATTGGTAGGGACTTGCTGCAAAAACTAGGGACTACAATTACTTTCTTGCCCACAAATGCTACTTTAACCTTTGAGCCCAATGAAACCCAGGTCTTGCTCACTGTTCCATTGTCGGAGGAGTTTGTATTCTATCAAGGAGTGGATGAAACCCCACCTTCAGAAGACCTTCTTAAGAAATGGCTAGCAGAGAGTCCTTTTTTGGGGGGAGAAAATAACCCACCAGGTCTTGCAAAGCGAAGAAGGGCATTGCGGTGCACACATGGAGGCTAAAAGATACACCTATTCCAGTGTCTTGTAAGTCAGCTTGAAACACTCCCTTGCCACAGTCCCCAAACCAGGAACAGGGTTTCTGACTAGTGCAAGACCTCTGAGAGGTAAATTCCTGGGTAGAGACTGTTCATTCTGCAGTACAAAATCCTTACCCCCTCTTAAGTATTATCCCACCAAACTGTACGTATGACACTGTCCTAGACTGAACAGAGGCCTTCTTCTCTCTGCCCTTATCACCTATAAGTCAACCTATCTTTGTTTTGGAATGGACATATTCCAGAAAAACGGACAGACAACCCCTTAAAATGGAGGTTTGCCTAGGCTTAATTGTTTTTGTTTGTCTCACCCTTGCAAATGGCTGTCATCGGGTCCCTCGCCAACCTAAAACCTTCTTGTGGACACTGACCCAAACAAACAGTGGTGGAAATGTAACTTCTCACGTTGGCTATGGACCCCCTTCTTTCAAGTTCGACCTATGTGACTTATTTGGACACCAGTGGAACTTGGGGTCCTTTAAAGGGAAAAGTCGTAGTGTTCACTGGGTTCTGGCCTATGGTGTTGTCTGATCCCTGTAGGAAAAAGGCTTTGACAAACTCTTACCTTTGTCCAGCAGATGGAGCCCCAAGTTGCCAGGGCACAGGGCATTACCATTGCGCAGCATCGGGCTGGGAAACTATAAGATCCAAAGGGTGGAGGCTTATGAAAGAGGATTCCCACATTAGTTTTCAAAGAGGGAATTAAAAGAAGGATTCAGCCCTAACATCTGTACAGTTTCCTGGTGTAATGCTGTAAGGGTTGGGCTAAGAAACCTTGGGGACAAGAAATGGTTTATGGGAAAGACATGGGGAATCTGGTTTTATGTGACTGGCAAGGGTCCCGGAACATCATCTACTATCTCACAAAGTGGAATATGGCCACCTTCCGTCCCCATAGGCCCAACTCAAGTGCTGCGTCCAAAAGAAAAGTCACACCTGGTGGTCACAAACTCACCGCTGTCCCCCTCCTCAGCGATAGCCCAACTTACAGCAAAGCCCACTCAAGCAGCACGGGCAGACCCAGGGCCACCTAAGCACTCTGTGTTTGAAACCTTAGAAGCTGTGTTTAAGTTCATGAACCAGAACAACCCGAATCTCACAGCTGACTCTTGGCTCTGCCGCAACCCTGCTCCCCCATGCTATGTGGGCACGGGCACGAATGACACTGCAGGCACCAACCACAGTCGAATGTCAAATGTCAGCATGGAAACCGATTCTAAAGAGTCGTCAGTTTGTAGATGGGAACAAGATGGCCTACACCCAAGGCTGTCTCTAGAAGACTTACAGGGACAAGGATACTGTTTTCATTCCTCCGTCTTTTAAATGCTTCAAAATACCAAGGCTGTTGTTTAGAAGCAGTTCCCATCATGCCTGACATCACTCCTTACCTACTGTCTGCCCCAGCGGGTACTTGGTTTGCTTGTTCCACCAGCTTAACACCCCGCCTTTTCTCCCTCCTGTTGATAGCAGACCCTGTACATGTTGTTCCCCAAGCGTATCTGTATTGCGGGGAGGAGGGAGAGGTCATTTTGGAATGCCAGGAAGAGTCAAGAGAGCTCCAATCTTAGTTCCCCTACTAGCAGGACTTGGAATAGCTGCTTCCGCTGCAGTGGGATCCGCTGCTCTTATACAGGGAAACTCGAATTATCAAACTCTCAGTCAACAAACAGATTGAGACTTACAAGGCTTAGAGCAATCAGTTTCTCATTTAGAAAAAAATCTTTAGATCCCTTAGCAGAAGTGGTATTGCAAAACCACAGAGGATTGGATCTACTTTCCCTAAAGTAAGGAGGTGAGACTTGTTGTTTTTCTGCTAATCATTCAGGAATTATTAGAAATAGTTTAGCCTTAGTCAAAAAAAGACTAGAAGACCGGGAAAAGAGCAAACATGAAGGGGGAAACTGGTTTGAAAGTCTTTTTAACTGGTCACTGTGATTTGCCACCTTAATAACTGCTCTAGCCAGAGCCTTAATCTTCCGCTTGCTTGGACTCACAGATCAATAATAATCAATTAGTCAGTAGGATTTGTTACACAAAAAATACAGGCTATAAAACATCTACATCTAAATCCTTCATATGCACATTTAGCCTATTATGAATCAATGGTTTGAATCTGTCTTTAAAACAAGAGGAAATGTGGAACTTGAAGATGAAACTTTTAAAAATTATTGTCTAAGTTGACTAGCATGCAGCCATTACTAAACTTAGAAAGCGCTTTTGGCTGACCAAGGCCATAAGGAAAGCATGTTTTGTAAACACGGCCAAATGGATTGTTCCAAAGGAAATGCCTTCCTAGTGTCAAAATGACCTGTTCTTACCGTCTGTTCCTGCTGTAGCCAAAGCTCGCTTACCGCACTATCTGGCCTCTGCACTCTGCTTGCTTGCACAGCTGCACGTAGCCTTGTTAGTCACAAAGTGCACACGCTTGTGGAAACTTAGCAAGGGGGTCGCTCAGCCTCCCGTGCTCGGAGCGTGTGCGCCTTGGCTCCCAACAAACGACATCACAACTGCCACCGTGGGTCCCTGCTGTCCTCCCCAGCACCACTGCTGCTGCTGCTGGTTCTGACTCTCTGGGACATTGCGTATAACAGAAGGAAACATGCCCAGCCCTTCCTGGTCCTCCGGCCACATGGCCCCACAGGCAGCTCTAACTGGCACGGAATCCCTGGGCCAGACCCTTAGTCTCTATTGGCTGTTGGTTGGAGGGCACAGCCCTTTGCCACATGGGGCAGCTGGCAGCATGGCAGCTGCAGTGGACCGAGCGAGCACAGCAAGAGTGACGGAGAAGGGGCAGTGTGGAGAGCCGCGGTCTCTGGGCTACCTAAGCCCAGGAGTGGTGTCTGTGTTAGGCAGGGATCTCTAGAGAAGTAAGACAGGGCAATAATGATTTTATATAGATGTAAGCGCATAGGTTTATATGGCAAGGAGAAATATAACAGCTAATTATTCCACCCATCAGTGCAAAGGGTTCAGTTCAACTCACTTCTGTGGAACAGCTAATATACTGGACGTCTTTCAACTCACATGGGCTGCCAGGTTCAAGGTCAACGAAGCAGACAGCAGAGTCCTCCCTGAGGCAAGGCAGGCGGAATCTGCCCCACAGTCACAAGTGGTAGGGTGAGTCACCAAGCTGTGACCTAAGACCGACCGTAGCTGGGGAGCTTAGCGAAGCAGGCCCGAATGGGCTGTTGAACACATGCATGGCAAGGTGACAGAATCCACCCGCCTCAAACTCAGCAATGTACATAGGAAGGACGCACTAGCAGCATGTCAAAGCAGGTCTCCAAGCAGTCTCGGGCTCTAGAGGCATGATTCCGGGCTGGCCAGGCCCAGGGGTGCTGCAGCTCATAGGTTGAGACAGAGAATGAGCTACAGCAGCAGCAGCACCAATGCTCCGACTCACGCTAGTCCCTAGAGAGCAAGAGAGATGGGGCGGGCCGCTCCGAACCATTGGTCTCTCGGCTCTTCCATCAAACTTGACCTGATTAATTCCGCATGCTTCTCTTGGTCAGGTTGGCACAATGCACCTAACTGTCGTGGCGTCCCATGAGTTTTGCTCTCCCGAGGACGCCGTGGCTACACGTTGGCCCGCCGACTGCCAGGTCAGCAGTTTGAACCCACCAGCTCATCCTCGGGAGATAGAAGAGGCTTTTGAGTTTTGTCAAGAGTCAGTGGGGGGCCGAGCTGCTCTGCCCTGTCTTCTGCAGTCACGGTGGGTCAGCACTGATTCAATGGCAGCGAGCTGGGTTTTATCCACAACGAGACGGAACAGCGTCCGCTTCTGTGCCATCCTCCCGTGTGGGTGTGGGTTGAACCCACGGGGCTTTCACTGGCTGTTTCTCAGAAGTAGATCGTCGGGCTGAGCCCGGTGGCGCGGTGGTTGTGTGCAGGACTGCGGCCCACAGGACTGGCAGTTCAAATGCAGCAGCAGCTCTCCAAGAGCAAGACTGGGCTTTCTACTCCCACCAGGGCAGTGATGTCCCCACCCCCCCCCCCACCCCTAAAAAAGTAGATTATCAAGCCTGATCTTCCTTGTCTGGAAGCCAGCTGATCAGCATCCTAGAACATGCAAACTTTCACTGAGATAGGCAGGGGGCTGCACCCGAGGTGCATTGGCTGGGAATTGAAACTGGGTCTGTAGCATGGATGGCAGCAATTCTACCACTGAGCCACCATGTTCTCTGTGGCGGTTATGTACTTATGTTAATTTCATGATTGAGATGCAGGGGTGGAGTCTATCCTGTTAATCTGGAGATAGCCATTGAGTAGCCATTGAGTAGCCGTGTGGGCATGGCTTTCTCCTGAGACTTCTGGGAAATCTCACGATATTTCCCTCATGGAGATGAGAAGTTATCTCCCCAGTTGTTGGGAGTTAGTCTCAGAGACAATGAACTACGGACAAGACAAGATGGCAGCATCCGAGGAGCTGAAGGAGCCAGAGGAGAAGCCACAGGGCCTTACCCTGATGGAACCAGACCCCTAAAGCTGGAGAAGCCACGTGGAGACCCCTGCCAGTGATGAGTTGCCTCTACCACCACTGGATGCTGTTGATGGACCCTGAGCCCTGAAAGGGAGGAGCCCTGGGGAGACCCCTGCCAGCACCGGGACTCTGCACCCACTGGCCTGTGACTTCATGAGTCGGAAGGAAACTTTTTAGACTAATATCAGGCATATGGGCTAATATCGGACTTACAACTTTTGGCTGGACTGGGTTAGGATGCTTTCTCAATTTTGCATTCCTCTTGTATATAAATCTTTCCCTTATATCCATATGCGTGTCTATGAGTTTGTTTCTCTAGTTTACCTGAACTGACACACTCTCTTTCCTATAAAGCTTGAGTGAGTGAGTGCATGTTCGCCTTGACCTTTCTTCCATAGGAAGGGTGGGTACGAGTCTGGCAGGGTCCTGCACTCCTCTTCCAGCGGAGGGCTTTGTCTATCCCTATTCTGCCCACCATTTTGTCCCCATGACCTCCATTGTGTACCAAAGAAAAGAACCCGACTTTTAAAGTCAGGATCAGTATGCATCTCTAAGTATGCGGGGGGAAGGGGGGGCCGGGGGGGGGTGCTATTGCTTTCTCCTGACTGTGGCTTCTGCTTTAGACTCTGTGGCCTTAACAGAATCATGCTCCCATGGAGGTGAATTTTTACGTCACCTCTACACATGCATGTGCTGCTGGGACCCGACACCTCCCACAGCAGCCTTTCTGTCCCCACACACAGTTGCGGGGCCAGTCTCTGTGCTAGAACCCAGAGAAGCCCACATGCTGGATCCTCCCACCCTTCTGCTCCATTTACTCTCTCATATGACTAAGGGACTTCTTTCCCACGAGGAGGAAAGAAAGCCTTTAATTTTTCAGCCTGTGGGGGTGGGGGGGTGGGACTGATCTTCGATGTCTTTGATCTCTCTCTCTCTCTCTCAGACTACTTTCCCCACACCCCTTCCTTCCCTGCTGCACCCACCCCCACCTGAAGTTAAGCAGGGCACGGGAGTGAAGAGAAACGCTATGTCAAGCCATTTTCTCTTTCAGGCAGAGAGCAACGGCTTTGGTGAAGATGATCAGTGTCTCTCTTTGTTCACTGGGTCCTGGGAGCAGCACACCTGAATGTGAGCGCACATGTGTACACACACACACACACACACACACACACACACACACACACACATCTGGACCGTAGGAAAAAAATCTCACAAATGACACCCATGTCCCCCCGTTTGATTCTGCAAACAGAAAAGCGACTGCAAAGGAAGGAGGTGACCGATAACATCCTGAAATTCTCTCTCTGGAACCTTGGAATGAGACTCCGGCTCCTGCTTTGAGCCACCTGCAGGCTCCAGCCATCTTCAGAGGCAGCTCAGGGTGCAGCCCCTAGCCCCTGCGGAGAGGCCACCTGCCCCAGTGCTGTCCTGGAAGCTTCTGCCATCAAAGGCCCGTCTCAAAGGGCATCTCCTGCGTGCGTGCGTGCGTCACACAGCGCCGTGCCCCCCATGGCTGTGCGCTGGTTCTTCTCCGCTATTAATAACCCTGCCAGCAATTAAGTGGGGAGCGCGTTCCAGGGGCTTCTCAGGATACAGCAGCTCCAGGCCCCTAGAGCTCCCACTCACAACCACCCATTCCAGATGCCCTGCCGAGCAGGGCTGACTCAGTCACCCAACCCCTCCAGCATATCCTTCCCTTCAGTCTCAGAATGAAATTGCCCCGCACACCCGTGGGGACCTCTGACCACCAACTGCCCCGATGTCCTGCTTTGGTGGCACTGCAGTCTACCCACCTGGTCCCTGGCAGAGTGAGGGCAGCTGGGCAGGGAGGGGGCTAGGACAGGGCACATTTTGGAACACCCATGATCAGTGGCATTGAGCTGGTTCCTGCTCAGGGTGGCCTTCTGGGTGGCCTGGTCCTGCATCATGGTCATGAGGGTTGGTAGGTTTGCATCCACCCATCCACCTGCCCTCCCGTCCATCCATCTGTCCATCCATCCATCCATCCGTTCATCCGTCCATCCATCCATCCATCCGTCCGTCCATCCATCCATCCGTCCATCCATCCATCTGTCCACCCATCCATCCATCCGTCCGTCCATCCATCCATCCATCCGTCCATCCGTTCATCCGTCCGTCCATCCATCCATCCATCCGTCCGTCCATCCATCCATCCGTCCATCCATCCATCTGTCCATCCATCCATCCATCCATCCATCCATCCATCCATCCATCCATCCATCTATCGTGGAGACTTCTCGGCCCATTCATCTCATTGATGGGTTGAAAGATCTGGGCTTCAAGTCTGGGTTCCGCCATCTGGCTAAGTGATCATGACAAGCATACCCCTCACCGCCCTGTGGGGGTCATGAAAATCAAAATCTCCCCACCCTGCTCCATAAGAGTCAACCTGACTCTCCCCTTTCAAGGATCCAGGAGCACTTCACGTTTACTCATCAGGGACTTGAGACAGCCCTGTGGGGTGGGCAGGCCAGTGCCTCCCACTGTCTTCATTTCAAAGGTGGGGGAACGGAGGCTCCAAAGACATCTGCAACTGGTTTGTTTAGGGGCCACCATGCAGGTTTCTCAACCCCTCCATTTCAGTGGTTTTTCTTCCACCCAGCCAGCTGTACTACGGTGCCTCCCATGTTGCTGTGATGCCAAGCTTGTTCGCAAACCACATCTCGGGTATTTCAAAGGCCTGTAGAGTCACCGAGGGGGAACGGGTTTCAGCCGAGCTTCCAGGCTACGGCCACCAGAAAGAAAGACCTGGTGGCTTATGTCTGAAACGTAATTCACGGACACGCATGAGGTCACCGCACAATATCCCCCAACATATTGTGGGGAGATGAGCCTGGAGGTTGGAAGGCCCTCAGGAGGTCCAGGGACTGCAACAGTGGGCTCAAGTGTCCAGGTGGTCAAGGAGCTGCCACATGATGCTGCTTTCCATGGCCCCCGAGGCTACCCAAGTCAGAGCCTGCGCAATGACAGCTAGCACCAATGTGAACGGTATATGGGAACCAAGCTTGGCACTTAACAAAGGTGGGGGGGGGGGAGACTCATTAAACAAGGATGCCTATTCCTTCTCTTTGGGTATCAGGAGAACCAAGGTTTTAAGTGGTCCGATCCCATGCCTGGTCTTGGGGAAGGACACAGGAAACATGCAAGGAAACTATAGCTCTTTCTTTCACTCCCACCTCAGGCATTCACCCTTAAAGTTTTCCTGAGGAGCAGGGCTGGGCAGGGCAATCTATCAACTCAACCAGTCTGAGTCCCTGTGGGCAGTAAGGTGAAGACAGTCTGAGGTCCCTCAACGCCTTGGATGGGGTGGTGGGCGGTAAGAAAGAGGCGGGGTGGGGAAGGGCAATGACTGCTTCCTCCAATTTTCCTTAGTGTCTGTGTTAGGGGGCTGGATTCTAGGGACATGTCTCACATTTGGTTCCTGACTGACGGTGCTCCAAAAAATCTCTCCCTCTTCCTGGGTCTATCAGTGGCCTAGCCTCTGCCGGCCACACCCTCTGCGGGGGCTGCTCCATCAGGTGGGAAGCTGTGGGCGCAGATGGATGGCCTTAGGATGGAAAGGCTCTGAGCACAGCACCTGGAGGAGACCGCCATCCTGGGCTTCTGAAGAACAGAGTACACCAACAGGACAGTCTGAACCTCGTTTCCTTCTTCAAGTAGTACAGGATCATTATATTCCCTAGTTTAGGCAAAGCCCCTGGGGAGCAGCTGATAGCTCACACTAAAGCGCTGATGCACTTGAATGGCCTGGCCTTCCACTGTCTCTCCTGGTCCCCGGGGAAGTGCTGGAGGACAGCATTCTGCATGCTCAGTGACCCTCCCTGTTCCTGACTTTATCTTCCCCTCCAGACCTTAGACCAACAGGCTGGAAGAGTCTTGCTTCTTTGTGTGCCTTCAAATCAGTGTCCACACAGCCTCTTTGGGAACTTGTCACAGGAGGCAGGGTACATGACAAGTAGTGGAGGTAAACCTTTCCTGAATAGAGGCCTGGGCTTTGAACCTTCACCTCCCCAACTTTGTCTCTTGTCTCTTTTCTCTACTCTGCTTTCTCCATTGTGACCATGTCCCACTTGTCCCTGGTTGATTTGGGAGCTGGCCCTCACAAGTGGCGCCTGCACAGGGACTCGAGGGAGGCCCCAAGGAAATGGGAAAAAGAGAATAAGCCCAGGGGAAACGGAAACAAAAAACTCAGAAGGATCCATGAATAAGAGGGGGGAATTATTCAGGCATGTTGTAGGAGTATGGGGTAAGGCAGCAGTCAGATAACAGCTTACAGCCATCTTATCTCTCATTTTATTAGGCAAATAGGTGCAGCGGTGAAGAGATCAAAATTACTTCCACTTGGCCCCCAGTAAAATGATTTATAAAAAAAAAAAAAGAAGGGGGAAAGAGGAGCTTATACCAAGGGCTCAAGTAGAAAATATTTGGAAATGATTATGGCAACAGGCATACAAATATGCTTGATGCAAATGATGTATTGAATGCTATAAGAGCTGTAAGAGCCTGCAACAAAATCACTTTTTTAAATTGCATAGATTAAAAAAAACACCCCCCCAAAATTACTTCCAGTTGAACAGTATAATCCTTAGTTCCTGGATGAAGGGACTTTAGATTTGGAATAAAGTAGCAAAAACCTTGAAGAATATGAAGGGAGAACATTTTAAAGCCATTGCCTATAAATGGAGGGAAATGTGAAGATAAAGGTGAATGTGCCTCCATCCATACCTGACTCGGTGTGAGAGTCGCTGTGTCCTTATGAGTTAGATGATAACACCCTTGAGAAAGCTAAGTTAGAAGGACAGAAGCCCCCCCTCACCCCCAGGAGGAGGATATTCCTTCTAAGCATCCCTTTTCTCTTCCACCAAAAATGGCTAAGGCTTCTCCTTTTAGAGGACACTCAAACGAAAGAGTTGGCCTTGAATTCTGATGAGCAAACACTACGTGATCATGAGGAGGAGATGCGAAAGACACACTCTGCACAGAACAGGACACCCGGCTGAAAGGGGCTGTGCTGCCTTACGGGGAACAGGGAATTTTAGAAGAAGGGGACTCAGACACGTGCCTTGCATGTCCAGGGACTACAGTGAACCACCCACCAGCTGTGGCTGATTCCCAAGTGGTAAGAGAAGCTTGGCATACCACCTTCCCTTTTAGATTATGAAAAGGAATGAAACAGGCAGCAGCTAGTTATGATAAAATCTTTGGCCAAAACGGGATGGCTTATACCTGCTGATGGAATGGCAGTCACTGGAGCTCGTCTTTGGCCTTCTGACTATCTTCAACACCATACTTAGTGGACGGAGGGGGCAGAGCTGCAGGCAAGAAGAAATTAGAGCATGGGGTTCCCTATGAACTGAACATGTTTGAGTTGCAGTCCATGCTCAGCTGACTTACACACAGAGTCATCTGTCTCAGAGCTTGGGGGGAAATGTTCCCTCTGGGGAACAGTGTTCTAGGTGTGTGAGTATTCATTAGAAGAATGAGGGGCCATGTGTTGAGTTTTTAACTAGTCTCCAGGATACCAAAAAAACAAAAAACAAAGCCCTGTTCAAAATTCCAAGGCAGCAGATGGGCTTACGAGGGCACTTGCTTTTTAAGAACAGTAACACTGACTGTCAAGCAGCTTATGCAGAAACATTGATTCATTATATGAATGATATCATTATATTATATGATATTATATGAATGATTCATTATATCATGCATTATATGGATGGTATCATAGTTGCAGCTCCCTTCAATGGTTTATAGCAAGCTGCCTTTGTTTGTCTGGTGCTAGTCAAGCGTTGGGATTAAACACAGAAAATTCAAACTAAAGAACCTTATCAATATTTAAGAGCTATGGCACACAGTCTTTCTCAAAAAATGGAAATAAGAAAGGACCATTTGCACACTTAAAATAATTTTCAAAAGCTTTTAGGAGATATTAAATGTGTGTGTCCATATTTCGGCATTCCTACCAATGAGTTGTCAAATCTTTTTGCCACTTTTTAGGGAAATTCTGTTTTAAATAGTTCTCAAGTTTTAGCTCCTGTCATTTGTTAAGAGTTAGGATTCATCAGGGATATACTTTCTGGAGCGACCCCCCCACAAGTCTATGAATTTACTTCTCTTTCCTTCTTTTTCTCCCATGAGAGCGTTGGCATGAAGAGAAGCACCTTGAGAGTGACTTTCTTTTTTAAATTCTCCCCCTCGATCAACTGAAACTTCTGAGGAGACAGCAGAGTTCCTTATAAAGGCAGGCCCTGATGTACATTTCACTGCACACGATCCTGTTAACATTGTTCTCCCCTATGTTGGCTCACATGAACATTTGTGAGCACACATTTTTAAGTGGCCAATTGCCCTTTCAGGATACATTGGACAACTTGATTGCCATAATTCTTCAGGTAAATTTGGGGAGCTTAAAAAGACTCCTTCTTGGATTGTGGCGCAGAAAACTTCGTTGAGTTATGTTTTACCGATGGATCCAGCCAATGGAGAAACATGCGCTGTTTTTCACGCTTGTTATCATTCTACCCCACAGGCAGAGATAGCGTATTAATTTTATTAAACAAGTTAATAAATTCATAAATATCATTAGCAATTCCCAGAATATTGTTACTGTAGCTCATCTTATTGAAGCAGCCGACATTAAAGCAGATGTTAGCTCCGACTTACGAACATGATTTTACACTTAGCAAAGTGTGGTCAGGAATCGCCATGAGCCACTTTTTTATGGCTCTCACTAGGCTCTGTCTCAGTTACCTGGACCCGTCATGTCACATAAGGCGAAAGCTGATGTCCCAACGTGCGTGGTGAATGTCCACAATGCAAAACCACTTCTCTTCACGCAGCTTAAGAGGAAGATCGCCGCAGTAGTGTGAGCCTTCACGCCCAGGGGGATTTAGTGTGGGCTGAGGGCTGTCAGATAACTCCCCAGTGTGATCCTTGTCAGCACGCCCATGCCCAGAAAGGCCCTCAGAGTAAACCCTGGGTGGGGGGCAGAGGGAGTGAGAGTCAGATCCCCAATCCACCAGGAGCAAGAGGAAGGTCGCAGCTGAGAAAAGAGTAGAGATAAAAGATGAAGCTGAAGCATAGGAAGCTCCAGGAGAAGGGATTCCCAGGCGCACATCTGTGGCTATCTTTTATCCGGTTTGTGCAGCATGATATTTGTCCCATACTCTGCGTTCTGTCACAAATCCCCACTGGAAGGCTTTGTTGACAATTATCTGAAGTCAAAGAGGCAGGAATTTTTTTTTGGTGGCATCACTGGCCTAGTGGGAGTAGGACGCCCCGCCTTGCTCCTAGAGAGCTGCTGCTGGATTTGAACTGTCAACCCTGTGGGCCGCAGTCCCACAAACTACCACTAAGCCACCAGGGCTCAGCCTTTAAAATTACTTTATTGGGGGCTCATAGAACTCTTATCACAATCCATCATCCACCCATCATGTCAGGCACATCTGTACATGTGTTGCCCTCATCATTCTCAAATCATTTGCTTTCTCCTTGAGCCCTTGGTATCAGCTTCTCATGCTTACTTCCCTCCCTCCCTGCCCTCCCTCCCAAAGTAGGAATATTTGAGCCAATTTGTCACTTCCTTCCCAGAGGCCTTGCCTGAACCTCGGAAGGCGGTGGTCCCACACACTTCAAAGAGGAAATGAGGTTCAGAAAATAAGGAAGCCCAGGAAGTCCTTTCCCAGAGTTCATCTTAAGACTATCTGCTCTCACAAGGGGGCTTGACGTTAGTCAGTTACGGCAAGTAGAGCTGTCACTCACACACCTCGTTTCAGGAGACAGGCCTTTGTAGGTGTTTCTGTTGGCACCTTTTCTGGATTGATTTAGGCTGCACCTCATACGGGTGAGGCTGCAAAAGATGTACCTTTCTTCTTTTTTTTACTTGTTTTTCTCTTATGGGCATCCTGCAATCTGTGAAGGTGGATAATGGACCAGCCTCCTCTAATACTAAATTTGCATCCTTTTGCACTGACTGGGGATTATGTCACATCACTGGAATCCCTTGTAACTCACAAGGACAAGCTTTTATCGAATGTGTGCATGGCACTTTGAAGCAACAACTCTCCAAAAAACAGGGGGTGGGGGGGTACAATATGGTACCTCCTGAGATATTTTATCTGCATCTTTATTTAATTTTTACTCTCTCTCTCTCTCTCTCTCAAGATTCTGAGCCAAAAATATGTTAAAGAGGACAGAAAGGCAAAAACGGTTTCTGCCTCTCCAATAATGCAGACCGATGACCGTGGACCACGGTACAGGTGCACACGCTGCTGAACCCAGGGCAGTGTGTATGGATGACTTGTCGGCATGGCCGACCGTGGAGAGCATGTCCAGAGGAAACCAGAGCGGATGGCTACTTAAGACTAACTAGGAGTGAGTCAAAATTCCAGGACTTTACAGAAGGCAAACAAACAACTCATCCAAAGTGAGCTTTGGTTTAAAAATAATACAGAGGACAGGTTTAGCTTTAATTTTAAAATGTTTTAAAGGGGGGTATGTGACAGCAGATGGTCTTAAGACAGAATCCGAGAAAGGAATACAAGCCAACACCTCTGAACCCAGAGAACTGGGAGCTGAACACGATCCTGGGCTTCTGAGTAACAGAGTGCAGGGACCAGTCTGAACTTCAGTTCCTTCTCCAAGTCGTGCAGGACCACCGCCTTCCACGGTCAGGAAGGAAAGCCTGTGGGTCGGAGCCGACCGTTCAGCCCAAGGAGCTGATGCCCAGAACAGTCTGACCGTCTCCCACCATC
The DNA here is from genome assembly GCA_004026705.1 of Nesogale talazaci. Lineage (NCBI taxonomy): Eukaryota > Metazoa > Chordata > Mammalia > Afrosoricida > Tenrecidae > Nesogale > Nesogale talazaci. The sequence continues at coordinate 13,932 of PVJH01028682.1, forward strand.
AGGTAGCCAGAGTCTCGCGTTCCCTGGGGAACCGCTGAACACAGCCCTCTGTAGGTGTTCCTCCCTGCTCCTGGCTTTATTGTCCCCTCCCGGCCAGAGACAAATGGGAGTCTTGCCTTGGGATCTCTTCTCCCGAACCCTCTCCTCCCCAACTTTGTCTCCTGTCCTTTCTATTTTCTCACTTGCGACCGTGCCTGTCCCTCTGGTCCTTGGCCGGTGTGTTGGCTGCTCTCATAGGAAGCCAGCCCAAGCCTGGGGACTAATCTGTCACTTCCTCCCATCCCGCCCTTATTTGGAGCCCCTGCCAGCTGAGCCGCAAGCCAACCAGCAGAGCTGGGCTGGGGCCAACCGCTGCCGCCCTCGGCTTCCCCTCGGGGGTCTGGCTGCCAGGAGAATGCATCCTGAGGCATCTCGGAGAGATAACCAAAGATTCCTTTCCGCTCTTCTCACCCTTTGCATTGGGAGCCTCTTGAGGCCAATCAGCAAGAATGTGGCTCTTGCATCGGAGGGTCTGAGAGGGTGTGTGTGTGTTGGGGGGGGGGGGGGGGGGGGGGGGGGGGGGGGGGGGGGGGGGGGGGGGGGGGGGGGGGGGGGGCTTTGCTGGGCTGCTCAAGGCAGAGGGGCTGTGACAAGCTCCGCCGGGCTGATAACTTTAAAAGGACATCTTCTGCTGGTTCCTCTCCGCAGCTTTATCGCGGCAAGTGACAGAATGGGGAGGTTCTAGCACTCCTGAGAGCTGGGGGGGGCTATAAAAAGAGGTGGCACCGGCCGGCGGGAGACAGACAGACGAAGGCGACCCAAGGGTACCCAGAAGGAGGGAGAAGACCCAGCGGGCATCAGACCACCTCTTGGCCAACATCAGCATGGCTTCCTTCTGCACCGTCGCCGTGGGCCTCCTCTTCTTCCTGGCAGCTCAGCGCGCAGGTCAAACCAGAGCGAACCCCGTGTACAGTTCCATGTCCAATTCGGACCTGATGGATTTCAAGGTAGGGGGCGGGGGGACAGACCCAGCGGCCTTCAGACCCCGTGCCCCTTCCTGTTGATTTTCCCCAAGCCCCTGAGACCTCCCCCTCTGTTTCCTTTTTGTCAAGAGTTTGCTGGACCGCTTGGAGGACAAGATGCCTTTACAAGACGAGGCTGTGCCCCTCCAAGTCCTGAGCGAGCAGACTGACGAGGACGGGGTGGCTCTCAGCTCCCTCGCCGAGGTGCCTCCCTGGGCCAGAGAGGCCGGCACAGCCCAGCAAGAAGGAAGCGTCCTGGGAAGGGGCTCCCGGGAGGCCTCGGAGAGATCCGCTCTCCTGAAAAGCAAGCTGGGGGCTCTACTCACTTCCCCCCGGAGCCTGCGGAGGTCCAGCTGCTTCGGGGGCAGGATCGACAGGATTGGGACACAGAGCGGCCTCGGGTGCAACAGCTTCCGGGTAAGAGGGGGGTGGGGGTGCATGGGGACCACGAGGTGTGGAGGAGAGACATGGTGGCTCGGCTGAAGCTGCGACCTTGTCCAAGAATAGGAGTCGGGGACTCGCTCATCAGAAAAGAGGATCAGCACACAGGACGCCCCTTTGAGATCTCTGTCCGAACTTGGTGGGTCCCCTCCTTAGGCCAGGGACCTCGTCCTCAGCGGCTGCCACTCTCCATTGCTCTGAGACCCCCTGGGATCAAGCAGATGGGCCGCATCAGGTGTTCTAGGCTGTAATTCTAGATGGAAGCAGACTGCCACATATTCTCCTGCGGAGAGCCAGGGAGGGGGTCAGTAACCCAGGGCCCCCCCCCAACCCCACCCCCCGCAGCCTGCTTCCTGCTCCCACTGGCAGAGGGCATGCCCACAAGCCAGTCGTGTTTGCATTGCTAATTGGCAGGCGCCCTGGTGGCATACTGGCTACAGGTAAGGTCAGCAGTCGGAAACCGTGGGTCTTCAGGGTGGGCACCGGGAGCTAGTGGACGCCATTGGCCAGAGGTCAAGGTCAGAGGCGTGACTCGGGCATCTGAAGCTGGCGTTCCCCGCACACCGGGTTGCTAAGCGAGAGTGCCTGCCCTCTCTCCGTAGTACCGAAGATAATGGCAGTGGGCCGGCCCAGGAGACGCGACACAGCCTCGCCGCCTGGGATTTCTCACCCACCTCCACCGCGGCACGGCCCGAAGCTGACGCGCACGCACCTGTTCCAGCTTCGGCTTGCCGCCCGCGCGCTCACATGCTGTGCTACACGTAGACCCGAGGGGGCCGTTGTCGCCCCGCCTCCCCCACCCCACCCCACCCCGTGTGCTTGCGCTGACTTGTAGAGCACACCCCACCCGTTCCGAGAGCGGCTTGAAAACCACGTGAATAAAGGTCAGCACCACGGACAGAAGCCAGCGGCTGGGTGTGGTTCTTTGACTCCGGGGACGAGGATCTGTCCAGGATGTCTGATGCCAGGTGCCCTGGTTAGGCCGTGCTCACGCGCCTGGCTGGATCCTCTGATCGCTCTGGGCCCGGGGTGAAGAGGAGCCGGGCGCTGCCTTGGACCCCCTCGGGGGCAGCGCTGCAGGGTCGGAGTCAGAACCAGACTCCCCGGCAGCGCAGTCTTGTCTTTCTAAGATCGCTTGTCGTTTTGCAGCTTCCTCCTCCCCTTCCTTTAAGAGGGGGTCGGGCGCTAGGAACGGCAGTCCTCAAGCGGTTCTGGATCCCAGTTCGGCCGCCCTCACACATGCCGAGAAAGCCCGAAAGCAGGCAGCGGTTCTCAACCCGTGGGTCGGGACCCCTTCATCACAGTAGCAAAATGACAGTGCTGGAGCAGCAATGAAAATAATCTTCTGGTTGGGGGGGGTCACCACCACATGAGGAACCGTATGAACGGGTCACGGCAGTGGGACTGCTGAGAACGCACATTTGAGAATATGTGTTGACTAAACCCAGGCTTACCCACAAGCAGACGTATTCTCTGCGTATACCTCTCACGGCCTGTGTCCGGCTGATGTCAGAGATGACGGTGGTTCGGGCTGCCAATTCAAACTCACCGCTGTTGACCCAATGCGGACGTACAGCGACCCCAGTGGCTTCCCCAAGGCAGGAACTCTTCATGGGACCAGAAAGCCCAGTCTTCCTCCCCCAGAACTGCTAGCGGTTTTGAACGAGCGACCAAGCGGCTGGAAGCTCGTGGCTTCACCATGCCACCATCCCCGCTCAGAAGGCGCTCAGTCACTGGAGGGCATGGGCTGAGTTCTGGGACACGATGGAGAGCCGGCCGCCGTCCTGGGCTACATTGGGTTTGGAACAGAGCGGCAGTGGGTTGGGTTTAAAAGCTGAGCAGGTGAAAACAAGCACGTTTGCTCTGCTGGCAAACTGAGAGTTGAGGAGTCTTTTGGGCGTTAACACTTGTGCCTGAATATAGCCATTGTCATTCCCAGATTTGTGCCCAGAGCGCTGGGAATTGTAGACTTTTGGGGACAGTGAAGGCCACTGGGGCAGATGTGGTGGGTTTGCAGCTGCTTCTGAAAAAGGTGCTGTCCTTAGCGGGCAATACCAGGCAGAGTTCACCTGGAACAGAGTGGGCCACTAAGGTATTCCCCACCCATCAGTCCCCTAGACTCCATTCTCCATAGCAGACCCCACACCTGCCTGCACCCTCCTCTGCGTTTCCCCAGGCAGCTCCTCCTGCTGGAAGGAAGGGATAGCCTCTCACTCGCCAGGGCACAGGGTCCACATTCCTTCTCCCCCCAAGAAGTGTGCTGATACCACGTACCAACAAGACCGGAACCTTCTCCCTCTCCCCATGGGCAGCGCTGTCTGCTCCCAGGTGGCAGGCTCCAGGAAGAGAGATGCCCTTGGCACTTCCCGTGGCACAGTTGGCACACTTGATGTAGGTTGGCCAAATTGTCTTGGTCTTGCACAGACACTGGGGAATGGGAAGTGTCTCGATCAGGCCCTTGTCGAGGTAGGGAGGCCAGGAGTGAAGGACTGGTGCTGACCTTGAATCTCACCGCTTCAAGACGGAGAGCAGGAAGCCGGGAATGACCAGCCCAGGCCAGGTTGAAGGGGCAGTAGGGCAGCCTGCACGGGGACCCGCTTCCCACGGGACGGACACAGAGGCTAGATGCAGCATGTGTCTGAGGGCGACTCCAGACTCCTCACACTGACACCCCCTCTCCTGTGAAACAACAGTGGTCCCAGGGGGCACCGGCAGAGGCCAGAGCCGTCTCGGCGTCTGCAGTTGCAGTAATCAGCCATGAACACTCCTCTGGTCGCATTTCAGGGGAACCTTGTCTGTGAGATGAATTTCCTAAATATGTCACTAACCCCTAGGTCTCTAGCTTTAAACACAACACACTGACTCCTCTGTCAGGAAAACAAATGGGTCCTCTGTTAACTGCTGTGGGCGGCGGCAGCTGGAAGCACAGGCAGCCGTCCTGATGGAAAAGTGAGCACACTGAGATGGTGGGTGGGTGCAGTGCGTCACACTGCAGGCTGTGCTCAGTCCTTGGATGGGGGAGTGGCTGACAGACTCCACGGTTAACCCAACGGTGACTCCAGATGTTGCTCGTCAGTGCTGTGGAAGAAAGACCTGGCTATCTACCCCCCAAATATCAGTCACCAAGGGCTAGTCCTCGGAAGCACACCACACACACAGCTGCTCGTGTGTATACATGTGCACATTAGATGGGCAAGTCGTGCATGTTGCTAGGCCTGAGGACTGAACGTGTTAGGACCCCTCCACGGGCCCATGAACTGGGGTGCTCCAGTGAGCACTAGGACTCTAAGTATGCCCTTTGGCGCATAAGGGAGGGGGGCACCTGGGAGCGAGACAGCGCTGGGCTGAAGGCAGAGTGGTGGGGACGACCCCGGGCTAAAGGAGGCGGGCGAAGACATTTTATTCTGACAGGTTAACGGTTAGAGCGAGAACTTCCAAGATCCCAAGGTTCAAATAAAAATAGATTTTTACAAATTAAAAAAAATACAATTTCTATACACGGGAGGGGGGGGGATTAGCTAACACAACTGTACAAACCAACAGTGCAAACAGAAGAGGAAGCTGCTGCTGGGAAGGGGCCACGGCCAGTGCTCCGGCCAATACTGCCTGGGCTGGTTGTCCATGGGCCGGGCCAGTGCTCAACTTTCTCCCAGAAAGGTGTACGGCCAGAGGGGCAAGTCCGGGGGCACTGCTTACACAAGGTCTGGACCGGGCCACGTCCAGACCGCCAGGGGGAGGACCAGACTCACACCCCCATGGCCTCACCCACACACGCCAGGCCCCGGCCCTGGGGGTGGCTACTGTGTCGGGGTGCCTGGTCACTAGGAGGGGGTGCAAGTCCAGCTCATGGGAAGATGCTGGAAACGCTGGCCTGGTGCCTGAGGAGATGGCCACAGGACGAGGGGGCAGCGATGGGTACCAGTGGAGAAGCAGCCGTCTCAGGGTTCTTCGGAAAGGGCAGACAGACCCGTGTCTCTGAGGCTACCATCCATCCAGCTGATCCAGGAAGGGAGGGGAGGGGGAGGCATTTGCACTCTACTATCTCTGGGAACAAAACATCCTGTGACCCAACTCCACTGTGACGTGCATGAGGGACAAACTCCAGCAACACTCAGGCAGGGCTGCCTCGAGGCCCTTCTGTGGTAAGTCCCAGATAGAGGGGGCTGGCCACACCATCATCCTGACTTAAATAACGTGGTCACGTTCTGGCCACATCTGTCGGCGAGTGGCAGCGAGCCCCGGCCAGCCCCCTCTCGGCGGTGCACCTGTCAGAACCGTCTCCTGAGTTCCGGAACTGGTGACTCTCTGGGAGACACCTGACAGGTCAAGGACATCTGGGGAAGGTGAGAACTTTGGAAATTAAAGTCATCCTGGCCAAGGAGATAAAAACTGGGGCCGATGGAGGGGGCCACTGTCAGTTAGGAGACACCTCAGGGATTCTGCCTGAGAGGCCGTCAGAGGGCCGTCCTAGTCCAGCCCACCTGAATCCCTAGAGGCAGGTTTTACAAGGGTGGTCAGTGGCCCAAGCTGAGGGCGAGGCTGCAGCAGTCACCGTGGCCCTTGGCGAATGCTGGGGTCTTGGGACTAAGCCGCCAGCACCCCCAGGGACCTCTAGCATGCGTCTCTGGCCGATGCTGGAGGCACATGAGGTGGTCAGTGTGACCCTCCGGAACCTACAGGCTTGCTCCCGGGGCCCAGGCAGGAAGGGGCCCGTGGGAGCCAGGCCACGAGCAGTCATTGAAACGAACAAGGGTATCTGCCTCATGCTGGCGGGAGCCCGCCCCTCCCTGCAATGCCCCTCTGCGAGTCTCTGCTTCTGAGGCCGGCAGTCTGGGGAGGGCAGCTTGTGAGATGCAGACCCCTCTCCTGTGAATCAACCACCCAGTCTTTCAGGTTGCTTCCCGTGTCTTCTGGGGGTGACTGGCGGGGAACCCAAGTCCCTTCCATCCTACAGGAAACGGCATTACGCCCACAGTGAAGTGAGCTGTTTCCCCAAAGGGGGCCCTCTGTCTTTAGGTAATTTTTTTTTTTTGGGCGGGGGAGGGAGGAAGGAATGCTAGGATCCTGGCGGAAGCCACTGAACCAGAAAGGTGAAGCTGAAGGGAGGCTCGGAGTCCCACGGGTGAAAGGAAGCAGGACCCGAGCAGAGATGAAGTATTCCGAGGAGACCTGCAGAACGCAGAGGGGACAGCCAGCGGCCCCAGGCCAGAGAAGCCCCCGGTCCGATGTGGGGATGGACTTCTAGGGCACTGCTCAGGGGCAGAACTGTTTTGTGCTTCCAGAGGGGTTCAGGCCACAGGCAGAGTCCAGAGCCCCCGCATGCTCCCGGGACCCCTTCCCCCCACAGCCTCCCTGAAGCTGGCTCACGGTCTCCGTGCCTGAAATTTGGTATCAACTGGACTGCGCAACTGCCCCACCCCTGGTTTGCCTCGGCCCAAGTTCCACTCGAGGTTTAAGGCAACAGCTGGGTTTGCTAGAAAGCAGTCCAGGGGGTGCTCTCATGCCCCCTCCTCCCCTCCCCCAGTGGCTGAAGCCTGTCTTCCACCTCTGGTTTGGCTTCAGGGTGACTCCCCAGGGCCAGCCTGTCAACACGGGGGGTGGGGGTGGGGGTGGAACTTGGGGAGTAGGAAATGGGTGCTGTGTGCTGAGAAGTCAGAAGGGCTGAACTCTGACGGCCAATCGCCGCCCCAGGGCTGCGGCCGCCCAGCATCCCTCCATCCGTCTATCCGTTGGATGGCTCCAGGCCTTCTGTGTGTGTGGTGCGGGCTGGAGGCCGGGCTCCCTCAGAGGGTCTGGTAGTGCTGCCGCAGCCGGGCCTGCAGGGACTCGTCGGTCAGGTTGTGCCGAGTGATGATCCCCACGATCTGGGAAGGAAAGGCCTGAGTCACTGGCAGGGCGCTGGGGACAAGGGCGTGGACGGCCGGAGGCACAGGCCCGCTTCCCCAGTGGGCTTTCCTAGGAGGACCTGGGGGTCAAGCTCACAGCCAGACCAGCATCGCCTCGCCGACTCCACCTCCAGGAGAAAGCCCCCGCCCAGTTGTTCTGCAGAGCTGCTTTGTGGACGTGTTAAACAGGCCTTGCTTCCATAGCTACTGGGGGTTTGCACCGCCAAGCTGGGATTAAGAGCTGACCGGGAACCTGGGTAAACCATCAGCGAGGTTCATTTCGAAGGCCTGCTGACAGGGCCCAGCAGCTAGCCTGGTGCCGCCACTGAGGCCCACAGTGCGGACTGAACTCCAGCTGAGCAATGAGTTGGGCCCACTGCGGTATGACTTTGCTGCTTGAAGGGACGGGGCCAACCCAGCTCCAGGCCCCTACAGCCTGCCTGCTCCGGGCACGTGCGTGCCAGGCACTGCCGCCGCTGTGCTGCCCGGGTTATGCAGACTCAGCTGAACAGCCACTGTCGGGTCTTTCCCCTGGGGCACTGATGGTGGGTCTGAGTCGCTAGTCTCTCATGAGCCTTTGCTGCAAGCTCACGATGGCCCCTTGCACCTCGTCATGCCCTCCTGTCACAAGCCAGCTCGGTGGCCAGCGGACCAGGCAGCCCCATGCTGCAGGGCACACTATGGGTGGCAGAGAGGGTTCACCGAACACGGTCCTGCCTGCCGCACGGACTGTGTAAGACCTGGCTGCGCAGGCGCAGGGTGGGGGTGGGGTGGGGGGTGTGTGTATCTACTGGACAGGGATGTTTTCATCCTGGAACTGGTATGATCTGCTGGGTGGCAATTTGGCCAGATCTATCAAAAGCCTCAGAAACGTCGGGTCGACGTGTTTGGCCTCGAGCAGTCACCTCTCGTACCCCCAAACCACACCCAGCCCCGGGCAGGTGAACTAACTACTCACAGAGTTTCTGAGGCTGTAGGCGTCTTTCCTGGAGGCCTCTTTCTCCCTGGGCGTGGGCGGTTGTTCAACCTGCTTAGCCCACAGCACCACCAGGTTTCTACTGTCTGGGCCTCCCTGCCAGAGAGACCCTCAGACTCAGGCACCGTCCAGGGCAGAGGAGAGGGCCCTGGGGCTCTCCAGACAGTGCGTCTCTGCGGGAGTGGAGAGCTTTGTTTCCCTCCCAATATTCTCTGGGTAGTACGTGAAAGATCGGCTATGCAAGACCGTGAACGGGGACGCTACGAAAACTTGACAAATAGTATCTGTTTTCCAGGTACACAGAGGATAGATTAAAAGCATTTACTCTGAAAAGCTAACCACGACCACTGGGCGGTAGTAGGAAGGGTCTGGCTGGCTTTTCAACTTTGTATTGTTGTTTGGATGAAGGTTGCTTTTGTTTATGTTTACCTACCATCTACGTTTCTACAGCTGAAAAAGCAGCGGTGCTTGTGAACAAGAAAGGAATAAACCTGGAAACCACGTAGCAGCAACCACTCAAGTGCGGACCTTTTTTAAGGAGCTCTCCTGGGGACGTCGCTAACCACAAGGTTGGCAGTCTGAGCCCCCAGCCGCTCCACAGGGAACGACGGGGCTGTGCGCTCAGACGCCCGCGCAGCTGTTGCACTCTGTGCAGCCAGGTCTCTGTAAGAGGGATCAGAGCCAGGGGCCCAGGCAGAGCCGGTGAGAGGCGTGGTGGTGTCATGGCTGCTTACTTAAAGGTCGGAGATTAAACGCAGCCAGCCGCCCTGCCCTGAAGGAGTGGCCCCGGCCATCTGCCCCTACAAAGATGGGCAGTTCTGCTGGGTCTGGGCTTCCACAAGTCCCAGCCCCAACACCGCAGGGGGCACAGCAGGGTCCCTGCTGGGATTCTCTCCTGGAGTGGGTCACGATGACCCAGAATGCCAAGTGCAGGCAGGTCTCCGGCTCAAGGAGACGCCGGTCAGAGGGGACGTGACGCACCGCCACGGCCTCCAGGCTGACTGACAGCAGAGCTGAGCTGTTTATGGGGATGGAAGGCCAGAGCGCCTGTCAAGGAGCTGCCGGCGGGCTCGAACTGCTGGCCACGGGGATCACGGCCCAGCGCGTAACCACCCTACCACCACAGGCTCCTCCAGTCGGGGAGAAGGCAGACTGAGTGTAGTTTGTGAGCCCAGAGACCGGCACCACACTGATGACACCTGCTGGCCAAACAGGAGACAGCACAGGGACCCCCGGCAGGCAGAGCCGGGTGCTGGGAGAGGCCTGGCAGTCCCAGCTCTCCAGCTCCCGGGGGGGAGCTGCAGGGGCTTTAGACGGAGGCTGGTGGCACGGCCCTCCTGGAGCACTTTGTCGAGGAGTGAGGGGGTGGGGGTGGGGGCAGGGTGGCAGGGCTGGCCCAGCACTCACCTCCCCCACAGCGTTCACCACCGGCAGGTGCCGCAGGCCCATGGTTCTGAAGAGATTGAAGACTTGGGAGACGTGGGTGTTGGGGGAGACCGTGAAGGGCGAGGGGTTCATGTACGGGGTGACGTCCTGCAGGGGGGGAGGGGGAAACACCAGTCACCAAGGCGGCTTCTGGGCTTGGGGGTGAGGGCTCCAGGGCCACGCTGCTCCTCACCACAATCATCCTGGGGTTCAGCAGCGTCAGGTCCAGGTCGTGGATGTCGGGGTAGCGCGGGTAGTCCTCGGCCATCTCCGCGTAGGACAGGCGCGGCTGGCTGGCACTCTGCAACCCAGCAGACCCTGTCCTCACTGCACAGCGGGGCTACCGAAGCCACGCTCCCAGCCCTCAGCCCTGGGGGTGGCTCTGCCCCCAGCAGACCTCTGCACCCCCAGGCAGGGCGGGGCATGTCTCCTGGCCTCTGAGCGGCCCTTTCCTCCTCTCTAAGGGAAGTGGCTGCCCACTGGGCTGCCCCCTGCAAGGCCCGCAGTGTGAAACCACCAGCCGTGCTGAGGGACAAAGAGGAGGCGTTCTGCTCTGAGAGGGAGTCCCAGGCCTGGAGACCCACTGGAGCGGGTCTGCCCCATGCCTCAGGGTCATCTGAGTCCGCATCAACTCCAGGGCAGTGAGAGGCCGGCAGAAAGGGCTCTTCCCCACAAGCTGCCTACTTCGTGCTCCCAGAACAGGAAGGGAAACACAGAGCAGAGTGGAATGAATAAGAAACCGAATGCTCTCTGGCTAACGCACGTAAAGGGAAAAAGCGCACGAAGACTAGAAATGAAAATACGGGAGGGGGCTGAGCCCTGGTGGCGTAGTGGTTGTGCGCGGGACTGCGGCCCACTGGGATGGAGGTTCGATTCCAGCTCCACGGAGCAAAGGCTGGGTCTCCTACTCCCACCACCTGAGGGCAGTGATGCCAAAAAACAAAAACAAAAAAAAAAGAAAAGACGGGAGGGGGGCTGAGCTCCGGTGGCGTAGTGGTTGTGCAGGGGACTGCGGCCCACTGGGATAGAAGTTCAATTCCAACTCCACGGAGCAAAGGCTGGGCCTCCTACTCCCACCACCTGAGGGCAGTGATGCCCCCCCCCCCAAAAAACAAACAAACAAACAAACAAACAAACAAAAAAATACAGGAGGGGGTTAAAAAATCCTGAGGAACCCTGCCCTAGTGGCACCAAAGGTTAAGCCCGAGGATGCCAGCTGCCCAAGAGAGACATAAGCCCGCAAATATGTGCAGGCGTGGATGGCCTCTGCAGGGGCTGAGCTGAAAGGCCCGGCAGCGAGAGCCCCAGGTCCGTCAAACTTGAGGACACAGACGGGGCACTGAGGCCAGTGGCTGGCGGCAGGAGGCCCAGAGAGCCCTGGCTGGCCTCGGCCGACGTACCGACTGGCTCTCGGCGTAGCAGACGCCTCGGACGAGCAGGGTGACGAGCTGGGACCGCAGGACAAGGCCGTGGAAGGTCAGCGGGCGGAAGCGCTCCTCCATGGTCCAGTCTTCGCTCGGGGACTGGTCAGGGTATAGGTTGGGGTAGGGGGTGTATCTGTTAGACAAAAACCAGACACGGCCGAGCACACCCTCAGCAGGAGAACTTCTGGCCGCCCCCCGACCCTGGGCCCCATCGGGACCCTCCCCCGCCCCCCGCAGGTGCCCCATACCCATACCCACCCCCAGCCCGGGCCGGACACAGCCCTCACCTCCGCTCGAGCATCTGCTGCAGCAGGTCCTCCCGCTCGGCCGGCCCCTCGGAGGCCGTCTGCTCGTCACACACGTGCCGCAACTCGCTCGATGGGTAGGACTTCATGGACTGGCTGCGCCGGCGCTGCTCGCCGGCCCGCGTGAGGATGCTGGACTTCTGCGGGCGGAGGCGGAGTGTGCCAGGAGCGCCCCGTGCACCCCCCTCCTCTGCCAGTGCCGTGGCAATGCCCCATACCCCGCCACCGGAGCCACGGGGCCAGCAGCGCAGGAGTGGAGGGAGGCGCCTGCGCTCTCCCTCCCGGACTGGGTCTGGAGTTTGGACCGGCCAAAGACAAGAGGCCGGCCGGCGCCGATGCTCCCTGGGCCCGGGCCCCGTGCCCCTAGAACGCCCGGGGATGGTTCTTCAGCTTCCTGTGGGGCCCAGGCCCCCACGCAGCTTGTTCTTGTTCTTGCCCTCTCAGGCAGCATGCACCCGGGAAAGCCCCCGCTGCTGCACCTGGGCGGGGCGGTTACCTTGAATTTGATGTTGTTGCTGATGAGCTGGTTGCCCTTCATGAACTCCTTCTCGTTGCCCCGGTTCTCGGTGACCACTGGGAAAGCATGGTGGACCGTGGTGCGCAGGATGCTGACCAGGGACTGGATGCGCGTGTGCGGGTAGACGTAGGTCAGGTTGGGTTCCATGATGTCACTGGCTCTCAGTCTGGGGGTGGGGGTGGGGGTGGAGAGAGGCAGCTGACCCCATGGCCAGGGAGCTGAGCGGACTGTCCGGGGCCTGTCTTCCGGTCCACGCCACCACACCTGTCTGCTGCAGCGGCTCCTGGTCTTTGTCACCCGCGAGGCTTGTGCATGGTCCCCCGCTTGTGCCGAGTCCCTTGAGCGCGCGCGAGCCCCCGCAACCCACTGAGCGTGTGGCCATCCCCTCCTGGCACTTGTTGTGGGGTCCCACTTACACGACGGGACTGAGAAACGCCCATGCCTGGGACTCCCTGGAGCCCTGGGCCAAGTTCCGCCATGCACACCGCGTGCACAGCCTCCGCTCACACGTCTCGGCGACAGAGTAATGTGCTTGTGATGGAGACGGAGTGGCCAGCGGAGTCCCAAACACGCACTCTCCTGCCCTTGACAGAGAAGCCTGCCGACCCCGTGGCCAACAACAAAGGCCCTGCCTGAGACCCAGACGACCGGGGGTGCTGGGGACATGATGGTGCCAAGACACAGGGAGCAGGCAGGTACCCCCCCCCCCCCCAGGGTTCAGTGCGCCCACCATACATAAATAGAACCACAGCGTCCTCTTCTGGGGGAGCCAGCGTAGCACCCTAGGACCTCAGCTTCTCTACATCCCCTCCCACATGACCGTGCCAGGCTGCACTGCTCCACGGTCTCAGATATGTTCAGGCACGGGGGGCTTGCTTTCAGAGGGCCCTTCCTGTGTCATCTGCTCTCAGCCCGAGGCTTTCCCCTGACTGCCTCCCAAGGAGACACTCCACGCTCGAAGGTGGGCGTGAGGAGGGGGAGGAGTCCAGCCTTACTTGTCCATTTCCACCTCTGTCTCCCACTCGAGGAGCGGCACTCCGCGCAGGCCCACGTGGATGTCATAGATGCCCTTGTTAAAGAAGTCCCCCGTCCACTTGGCCACCTGAAAGCACAGCGCCGAGACTCGGAAGTCGTCCCT
>PVJH01028683.1:0-27006 GCA_004026705.1 Nesogale talazaci
CCACCATCTTACTTGAACCTTAAACTGTCACTTCTCAACACCTTTCTTGAAATCTGTGCTTCTCTGTGCTTTAAAGGTCGAATGTGTCACTATCTCTCCCCTGAAATAAAAGTCCCTCTTCATATGTTTCAAGCGGCCTTGAATTTCCTAATCATTTGGTGGCAAGAAGGAATATCTTCTGAATGTCCAATATTGAGCAGTGCCGTACATACTGAAAATTTAGTAATTATTCAGAATAAGTATTATATTTCAGAGATAAATGGTTCTACTGGTAGACATGTGACTTTCCAAAATCCACCTTTTAATAGGATTTTAAATCTATACCCACTAATGTCACATTGCCCAAGTGTCATCCATCAAAATAGAAATCAGATGGCTTCTTGGGTAGACTTCAATGAACCATTTGACTATAAAGTGGCCAAAATTCAGTATAGCACTATGGGTCTTCTCTTGTTGTTCTGAGCTTACAGATAAGCAACTACCATAGGAATGCAATCAATGTAGCAAAATATGGGTAGATTACTTATTTTCCATAGAAAATCTTCAAATATAAGAGATACCTAATGTAACCAAGAGTGGCATCGACTCAAAGGGAATATAAAATTATGTTCTTAGGATATACATATCTTCTTAAGTTAACGCCATAGAAACTGAGACAATCTGATTCTCACAATATTTGTTGTTGGAAAGGCAAATTTGAGTAGATTGATATGTTAGGGTGGATTCTCTAAAGAAGCAAAGCCAGCTTAATGTCTGATGCTTATAAGAGTGTGTGTGTATAGTTTGTCCTTTATGTATATACATGTTACTAAAATACATTTTATTATATATGTGTATAAGTTAATATACATTATTTATTTTATAATTATAATAAGTTTATATCTAACATGATATAAATAAATACATATTATTAAAGAGGCTCACATAGTTGTATACGACTATAGAAATCAAGTCAGCCACGGATCAAATCTGTGGATTAAGCTGGAGGCTGTCCCTGATCCCTGCAGTTACAGGACAGATGACCAAACGGTACGGAGCAGGAACACCACTGGCTTGTCGAAGTGGCATTGGAGGAATACAAGGTCAACACATCAGGGTCATGGCTATAGAATGGAGTGAATCCAAGGGGCCACGAGGAAGATTTGGGCTCCAGGTCAGCAAAAAGAGGCCGGATTTCCTTTAGGGGGAACTTAAAGAGAGTGTCCAATTGTGTCTGGACTGTGTGACCTGACAAAAGAGTAGCCCTCTGTCCTAATCGTGCAAGTGCCTGCTGCTCACAGCAGATCTCAACGTGGAACTGTCCGATCACGTCATGGCGGAGCCCTCGAACTACTGAGATTTCTGGCTCGGTCAGGTTTAGAATAAGACTATCATAGCTAAGAACTATGTTTTAGTGGTCAATTATTCCCAATGAAATATTCAAGAAAAAATACTTAAAAGAATAATTTAGAAAAAAAAAACTAGTACGCAAACAGTAAGGGCAAACCAAAATTTATGAAAAAAGAAAAAGAAATTGAAAGATAATGAAATTTCTCAGTTTCTTGTGTATGTGTGCGTATGATATAGTACATAAGATACATATAAACTTATGCTAAAGGCTTATTTTTTTTATTATTATTATTATTTTTTAGGCATCACTGCCCTGGTGGTGGGAGTAGGAGGCCCCCAGCCTTTGCTCTTGTGAGCGGGAATTGAACCTCCATCCCAGCGGGCCGCAGTCCCGCGCACAACCACTACGCAACCGGGGCTCAGCCCTACGCTAAAGGCTTTCAAATGGCACACATAAAATTTAATATCCTATCAACAAATATTCAAATATATTTTTATACTATGCTCATGGAAATTTTAAAATATTATTTAATATTATTCATAGTATTGAATATTATTAATGAGGTGATATGTTAATATATTTGAAATTAATTTTAGTGTTTTATACCTGCAAATTTGATTTTAAGCATTGCAAGAATTATGTGAAAAATCACTATCTTCCCCCAATAGAATGATTTCAAAAAAACTAAAAAAAAAATCCTAACTCAGAAGAAAAATCACTTTCTCCTGAATAAATATATTTTAGTTTTGAATAGTTGAACTTAATCTAAAATCTACTGACTTAAAGTTTGCCTTTTCGCCTGATACAAATGATGCTCTGCATTCTGGATAATAATGAAATAATTAAGTGGCCATTTTTCTGCTTGTTAAATTTTATCAGAACATTGATAAATTCAAATGTCTTATGATTCTTCTCATTCTCTGTTAAAATATTTTAATTTTTGAAAATCTAGGTCTAATAAAGTAACACAATTCAGATGGGTTATATGTAAATATTATATAATATTTAAAAGTTATACATAAATCTTATGATGCTATCATATTATATATTATTTTAATCAAAGAACTATCCCAAACAATAAAGACTAACAGTTTGAAATATTTATAAATCACAGCATGAACATGGAAAAGTTATCTTAATAAGTTAAAGAAAAAAATCCTCATAGGGAATTTCTTTTGCATCTCTATGGTTAACAATTGAAACAATTTTTTAATTTGCCATTTGCTGAGGTTTAACAAAAATGTAAGATTAATATATTTCTCTCTTTTTGAAGTACCTTAATTATGCTCCCTATTAGGAGCAGGCACACTTGCTACCTAAATTTTGTCTTGTTTTATTTTTCATTCTTATTAATAGTTCTAAAAGGCAGGGGAGATAAAAGGATAGAAAGAGACTGCCACCAATAGAAAGAGAGAGAGTTATAGGTGTAATCAGTGGGTGGGTGCCCATAATGAATCTGCATTGCCTATCAAAAGACTAGAAGTTCTATCCCACCCAGAGACACCTTGGATGACAAGTCTGGTGATCCAGGTGAATGGGATGCAGTCTTGAGAGAAGAGAGAGCACAGCTCGACTCCGAGGGACCTGGGGTCTCCGCACATGTGTGTAAATTCTTTCACAGTTGTTGAGAGTTTCTAAAATCCATGCAACTAAAAAAAGTTTTACCTTGAACAGAGTTTTACCTTGAAGATGGTTACTATTTTATATTTTTCTAACACTAACCCTAGAAGACAGTTACTATTTAAAATTAAGGCATACAGATGCTTATAAACATTTAAAGAATGGTAACTTTTCCATAGAATGAATGGCTTGCGAAAGACGAGGCTGCCAGACTGGTCAGTGTTCTGTTGTGTTGTACACCGGGCAGCTATGGTCTGGGCCCCCTGGCGGAGCCCAAATATGACCCAGCAAGCAGTCATTTTGAGCCTTGTGGGATGAAAAGAAGTATTTTTGTCAACATGAATCAATGCTATTTCTTTCTGGCTTCAGGATTAGAAACCAGTTCTGAATTTTCCAGTTCACATGGACAGAGCATTCTGAATAAAACATGTATAACCTTGGGATAATAAACTCTAACTCTGTAGAGAAGAGGAAACCTCCTTCAAACAACAACAAATGCTGCAGCTTCTGGAATGGACCAATCCTTCCCTTCACCTTTATCAATCTCAATATGATGATGAGATGAACAAAATTGCTTATAAAATATTCATACAATACAATTTAGAGACAGCTTAATGAGCTCCGTGCAATTATTGCTGGGGAAAGTGACTGGGGAAGTTCCCTTAAATTGCAAATAGAGTTGAAGCCAGAGGAGGCTCTTGTAAACAAGCTTCTTCCTCTTTTGACATTCCACTGTGGTAGGCCATGCAAATTCCTGTTTTGCGTTAACTTCAGCTTTCTTGTATTATACTTTCTAATTTTCTCAAACTATTTTGGTGAAGCACCAAAACACAGCAAAACAAATACAAAACACATAGAGCTTTCACCTCCATCTTCATTTGCCCTTGGTGCTCTTTTGGAACCTCGCTCAGAGGACACTTGCTCTTGGTGGACTCTCTCCTGCGCAGTCATGCTCAGACGCGAACTCTGCTGGGTACACCCAGAGTGCTCCATCCATTCCGATGAGTTCCCAGCTCCTCACCCAGAACAGGCCCTGCCCCAGATGGAGCGCTTGACCCCACATACACTGGATGAAGGGAAAACACGATTCTTGTCTTCCAACAAGGCAAGTGCAGAGTCACAGTGTGAACCGAAAACACGACTTCATAAATCATAAGAATGTACTGGGTGGCTCGCTTGCAACAAATAAAGCCTTTTAAATGAACTGTTTGTTGAGTTTTAAGCATTGGACTGCTAAGGTTGAAGAGTCAACTGCTCTACTAGGGTTATCTGCAGATTATCTGCACCTGTAAAGATGTACCCTCCCAGAGACCTCATCTATGGTCACTACGAATCAGAATTGACTTGATAAGACTGGGGATTCAGAGGAACAGAGAGGGACACACTGTTGTGTGTTTAATAGCTTCTCCATTTATTTAATCAATCACTCCACCCAATGATCCCATTTTTTAAAAAAAATTTAAATGTAAAAACTTTGTTCTTTGTATTGTAGTATTTGTTCAATTCCTCTCCTCCTATCTCCTGCCCAACTTTTGAAACATGATATATATATATATATATGTTTATTTATTTATTTTTCTATAGCTATCACTCACTTCTTGTGATGCTTTTGTGGGTGAACATCTTTCTGTCATTCCAGCCACTATTTTTTATTATTATGACATGTATTATATTGCTTTCTTCCACTCCATTTCTTTTGAACCACCTTAGTCAAAACAAGTTACTTGACCTGCTCCGGTTAATTGTCTTGCTTTCCTTAAAGCTATTTCACAAGTACTGCGCTGAGTCAAAGGTGTCTGGTGGTGTAACCAAGTCAACAGTTCAAACCGACAGGCACTCTGAGGAAGAAGGAAGAGGTTTTTCTGGCCCTGTAAAGATCTTCTGCTCAGAAAACTCAAGCAATACTTCTCCTCCTCCCTATAGGAGTGCTAGATGCTAGTGAGAGAATCAACTGGATGGCAGTGGGTTTGGGTTTTTGTTTAGGGAAATGTGAGACAACATATTGAAAAGACAGTGTTGAGCACATTACATATTTTGTCATCACTTTTCCCATATCACATTCATATTAAAATACTTCATGAAGAGTGTCCACTGAAATTTTTTCAAATTTGCTACTATCACTATCTGTCCAATACAGTTTTTTTCGTAGAGAAAACCCATCCATTTATAAAGTCTGAATCTAACCTCTTGGCAATTCCTAATGTCCTTTTCCATGTTAAAAAAGGTCATCTCCTTTTAGAAATGTGCCACTTGTCATCTCTATCTCGATCTGATTTACTTTCTTTTCCAAAATAATTAAGATGGAATTTTTACTATTCTCCCAATTATTGATTAAGAAACTCATCATAGAAATATATGAATAATTCCCCAAAACACAAAGGTGAGGAGGGAGAATCTCAACAAATGGAATGGGGGAATTCAGAGTGGACACAGCAGAAAGTTGACTCTTCTTGGGGGATGCCAACCAAAGTCAGAGAACAATATGTCTGATGAACCATTGAAGGAAAACGTCCACCTAACATTCAGTAAAATGCTCATAAATAAATAAATAAATGAGAAATATACTGCTAATAAATAGGAGAGCAAGAAATTTAGCCCAGACAGTCTGGCTCCTTAGGCTGTCATCTTATCTCTTCTACCCGCTTGTCTCCTATTCTTCCTCATGTGTAAAGAAAGAATGTGAACAAGAATCAGACTTTAGTCCCACCCCTGACTCTTCATACTTCATGATCGTTGGGACACTGCTGGGCATATTGTGGGCACATAATGTATAATTGATTATGAATTCATTCTTCCCTTTCACATAACATACTCAATCTAGTGGGTTCTATGGAAAGAATATGCTTCTTTTCAATACTAAAGGGACCCTCTTCCTATTGTTTCATTCTATCAAAAACTGTTTTACACATTCTATTTGGAAGCTTTATATACAGTCCCGTGTTAATGGTGAGTTAAAATAAAACAGCTGTGCTCATTCAACGCCTATTGAAATCAAATTGTTTCTATAAAGAAACACACAAAAAAATGTCAAATTTAAACTCAAATAAAATTAAGTACACTTTCATTTGAACAGTATTCAAATGTCATTGTCAGTGAGATAAATTAAGCCTATTTAATTTTCTCAAGTTTTTCTGCACGTTGTTTCATGAGGTCTGTTAAAGTATGGCATAGACATTCAAAGACGGGCTTTTAAGTCACACAGATTTTGGTCATCAACCTGGCTCATTTCTTATCAACTTTGACTTTGAGAATGTTATCTAACTTCACATATTCTCATTCCTATTTGAGTGGGTTTTCTGAGATTCAACAAAGAAACCTAAAATTTACATATCCACAGGAGGCGATGCATGCAAAGCAGTCAGGAGCATGTCAAACTCAGAGTAACCACTAGCAAATATTGGGTATTATTGTCATTGCTATGTAGGGACCTATTCATGTTGCCTTCCATTTTCCACAATGGAAATTGAAACTTAGTATTTAAGAATAAATACATATAATTATCTATGATATTTTAAAAATGTCTTTAGACCTAGACAATTATAAAATGTATTATTTCAACTCATCTGCAAATAAAATTATATTTAAAAATCAAGTTAAAAAACTTTGAATGTCCATGCTAAAGTTAGACAAATTTAACAATGTTAAAATGAGAGCAAGGAAGAGAAAGGTTATAGACTATTCCTATCCAACTGTTGATATTTTTAAGTAGATTTGAAAGGTGTCTTTTGCTGAGCAAATGATTCACATCTGGTACTTGAACTAGAGAAGCATTATGTTTTCTCTGGCATTTTTCAACTGAGTAGTGTTACTTGAAATTTTCATACTCAATTATGGAGAAAAAAGAAGAAACAATTTTCACAAAGAAATCTATATTTCAGTCTGCTGTAGTCGAATAAAAGAAAATGAAGCACATGAATGGCATTTCAATGAAGATAGACCCATTTATCCTTTCTGTGATAAATGTGACTATTCTGGAAAAACTGTCTTTTCTGTTTTTCAGCCTATTCAGTTTGCTTTCACCTGGGTTTAATTCCTCAATTATTTGCTTATTTTTTCTTTCTTAGATCATTTTATTGGGGTCTCACACAAGTCTTATCACAATTCATACAATCATCCATTGTGTCCAGCACATTTGTACATTTGTTGTCATCTTCATTCTCAAAACAGTTTCTTTCTACTTGAGCCCTTGATATCAGCTCCTCTAACTCCCTCCCAATCTATAAAAGATATATCAGTTCTTTGACATCTTAATGTAAGAAAGTACTTCAGTAACATCCAGAGTACTATTACAAGAAATATGTTGAATATTCATGGTTTCTCTCAGATAAATATCTCTTCATGAGAAATGAGCAAATAATCTAATGCATACTGTGTTAGGCAGGGTTCTCTAGAGAAATAAAACCAGGACACTTATGAATATATATCACATAAATCTGTATATATATATATATGGATAGATTTATACAGCACAAAGAAATGTTAGAGCTAATTAGTCCACACAGTAGTACAGAGGGTTCAGTTCAACCACTTCTATAGACAGTTAATATACTGGAAGTTCCTCAACTTGTGGTGGTCATGTGCTTATGTCAATTTCATGATTGAGATGTAGGGGTGGAGTCTAGCCTGTTAATCTGGAGATAGCCATTAAGTGGCCAATGAGGCCTCCGTGTTGGCATGGCTTTCTCCTGAGACTTCTAGATCTCATGATATTTTCCTCATGGAGATGAGAAGCCATCTCCCCAGCTGTTGGGAGGTAGTCTCAGAGACTATAAATTATGGACAAGACAAGTTGGCACCATCTGAGGAGCTGAAGGAGCTGCAGAAGAAGCCACACACGGCCTTACGCTGATGGAATCAGACCTCTGAAGCTGGAGAAGCCATGTGGAGACCCCAGCCAGCACTGAGTTGACTCTACCACCACTGGATGCTGTTGATGGACCTTGAGCCGTGGAAGCGAGGAGTCATGGAGAGACCCCTGTCAGTGCTTGGATTTTGCACCCACTGGCCTGTGACTTCGTGAGTCGGAAGGAGATGCTATAGACTGCTATCGAGCATATGGGCTAATATTGAATTTATTACTCTGAACTGGACTGGGTTGGGATGCTTTCTCAATGTTCCCTTCCTCTTGTATATAGACCTTACGCTAATATCCATATGTGTGTCTATGAGTTTGTTTCTCCAGTCTACCCGGACTAAGACAAACTCAAGAGGGCTATCTGGTCCAAGGCCAAGAAATCAGAAAGCTGAGTCCTTCCTTGGGCAATGCAGGCATATTCTATCCACAGGCAGCAAACAGCAGGGTGGGTCACCAATGGTCAACAGTTCAGGAGCTTAGCAAAGCTGGCCTGGATGGGATGTCAAACTCAAGCAATGCAAGACAACAGGATCCAGCAGCCTCAAGCTGAAGTGATGTACACACCAGGGGCTTGGCAAGGCAAGTCTTAAAGAAACCTCAAGCTCTAGTAATACAATCAATGGATTGGCTGTCCCACAGATATTGGAGCTCACAAGTTGAGGCAGAGAACTAGCTGCTAGAACCAGTTGCAAGCTGGTCCAAACACCAGAGAGCAAGAGAAAGAGGGCTGGCCTTGCAGAGCCATTTGTCAGTTTTTCTCTCATCAAACTGGGACCTGATTAATTCCACATGTTCTTATTGGCCAAATTGGTATAATAAACCTAATTACTACACATACTGAGTCAATGAGACAAATTCAGAATCCCGCTAATGTAAACCCCCATTTATAAAGAAGTTTCTATTCCAATATATATGTTGTGTGTGGTTAAGACAAGAGACATGCTGATGCTACCACAAGAAGCTGGATATCTCAAAAATAATCTGTTTCATGAAATATAGATTTATGGTCTCCTCATATACTAGATAGATTGCATTCATTTTGTTCAAATTCAAATATTGGAAGTAAAGCTTTTCTTTTGATTTTATAGTTAACCACAATATTAACCTTTTCCTCCCATTAATGGCTCATTCTCATTTTGTTTTAACTTAAAATGGCAACTAAGTATACTTAAGAATATAGATACTTTCCTGTTCTTGATTTCAGCTTTTTTCCTAATGATTATATATTTAATGCATACTGTATTTTTGTTAAGATCATGATCTCCCATTGGAACAGAAGACTAAAGACTAGAAAGATTTATTTTCAACCAGCACCCATTAATATGTATTATCTCATGAATTATTTCATCATTTCCTTGTGTTCAGCAAATAACCTCCATTATTCTATGCTTGAACTGAAAGGTCGTAAATACTCTAAATACTGCCTATTAATTCATTATGTTGTATTTTAATTGATTGACACAATCTGACAGAAATAACTATTAGAATGCTCTTTCTTGATGGTTTCTCCCATATTATCTTATTCAAAATTCTTCATGGACTTTCCATCACCACTAAAATAAAATGTCTCTTTATTTGGCCCTGCAAATCAGGTCAGAAAAGAAAAAAGACAGTGGACTGTGGAGTCAACATATTCACATCCAGGTTTGGGTTCCATTTAATTTAGCATGCATTTTTCGGCCAACTCTCAGCTCTCTTATGTTTGACACTGCTTAACGCTATCACGTCCATTCTGACTTATAACTATGACAGGTCTGACAAAGTGAAACACTGCACCATCTTCATAACCACTGCTATGTTTGAGTCCATGGGCCAAGCTACCACCTTACGGGGGCTGCTCTTTTTCTGATGACAGCACATCACTCAGGACAGCGTCCTTCTCCAGGGACTGACTTCTTATGACATGTCTGCGGTGATGTAAAATGATTTACTGGTGGCTCATCTGTCCATTTCTCTGTAACTTCCATCAAATGGAACCATGCAAATAAGGTATAGAGGATTGGTTGGTCATTTATATCATTTTTTCTTGGTATAAAGTAGCAGCAGGAGAAACACCTGAAATCATTAGGACAGAAGACCCAACAGTGGGGTACTTGCAAGATCCCTGCCTGAAGTAGCGGAAGCAACAAAGGCACCAAACAGAGATAATGAGACAGAGCACAGGAACCTCACTGAGGCCTTCAGGCACACTGGTAGGCTTCCTGGTCTATTGAGCAAAGGAATACTTGGCTGAGACACAAAGGTCCTAAGAGAAGCTTGGCTGCATGCAAGATGAGAAGAGGTAGTGCTGAAGACAAAAGACTGCATTTTGATTGTTTTTTTTTTTCAGGCATCACTGCCCTCAGGTGGTGGGAGTAGGAGGCCGAGCCTTTGCTCCTGGGAGCCGGAATTGAACCTCTATCCCAGTGGGCCGCAGTCCCGCCCACAACCACTACACCACCGGGGCTCAGCCTTGATTGTTTTCTGATCCCAACTTCTAACAACTCTTAATCTTTTTCATAGGCCCCCATAATCAAGAGTAAGGTCATCTGTGCAGCCCTTGCAATGGATTTTTAATGGATTTGAGCTCAGTAGAGAGGTAGAACATTATGGGAGAAAGAATTCATTTCAGAACTTCATAGAGGAAGTTGACATGCATACCCTCTGCCTTGTGAGTCTTCATAGAGGTCTCCCCATAGACTCAGCCTCACAGAAACTGTTCCTGTGAGTTTACAAGGCTGTATGTTTTTGAGAGCAAGAAGCATTCTCTTTTGCTCTAAGAACACTAGCTAGATTTGAACTGCTGACCTGCAGTTAGTAGCTGAGGATGCAATTTACTACACCGGCAGGCTTTGATGGCATTATTTTTTGTTGTTATTTTTCTGTTTCACAGCTGATTTGCTTAATGCATGAAGTCAGTTCTCTAGTGTTGGATTTCTTCTATGAAGAATGGGGCACTAGAAGCAATCTTCTTTACAGACCCCCCTTCCAGTCATCAATTCCCAGGACAAATTGGATCTTCTCACCATTCCCTACTAAGGTTCCTCTTCTCCCCAACCCAAACAATGTGCCATCTAGTCAGTTCTAATTCATAGTAACACTCTAGGCTGGAGATCGAAGTGCTCCTGGGTGTTTCTCAGAGTGTAACTCTATACCAGTAAACGCCTTTCTCTCTCTCTCTCTCCCTCAGCAGCTGATGATTTCAAATTGATGACCTTCTTTCTAGCAACCAAATGCGTAACTGCTACTCAGCATACATTGGACAATTGCTCTGTCTCCATGACCTCCGTCTGTCTGACTTAGTGATTAGGTTTTGGACTGACTACTAACCTCAATGTCAGTAGTTTGAAATCACCAGCTAAGGCTTTGTGCTGCAGTCCAGAGCAGTTCTATCTTGTCCTAGAGGGACTCTATGAGTTGATATCAACTGGATGACTGTGAGTATATCTCATATTCTATTGTACCTATCAGGCCTTCCACAGAGCCTCCCTTCACTCCTTCAATAGGGAGTAGAATCTCTAGCCCTCATCCTTTCCTCTTATCTGTGGTCTTCATTGTGACTCACAGACTCCCTTGTGTTATCAAGGGGAACTGCTCCATAATCAAGGCTTTCTTGCTGTCTGAGGGACCAGCTCGCTGGTCCTCCCTGCCACAGTGAGTCCCAGGCAAGTCCCAGGCGAGTCCCAACCTTTATGTTAGTAGTCTAGTGTAAACCATTCTGTTTCTTATGACATTTCACCTACACTATCCTTCTATCATAATCATGACCTTCTTGTGGGGGGGCATCACTGCCCTGGTGGGAATGGAAGGCCCACTTGTGGATTTTCTAATCCGTTTCTGTCTTTCTGAGGATAGAACCATAACTTTATACTCAGATTAATTTGATATACCACAGATAGGTCACATTTGTTATCACCTTTAATAAAAAATTAAGTTGTGTGATAAGGTTTTATGGTAAGAGATTATTGTTTTGTCTGTCTTATAAAAAGTGTGAACATATTCTGGAAAATGTAGGAGTTCACATTTGGAATTCACACTTGCTTTTCTTTTTCTGTGCTTTTATTATTATCGATTTGTTGATTTAATAACAGACTCGAATCAACTAATTCTGCAAGAAGTTTTAATCAATTTTGATATTTCATTCAAAAAACTTTTTTTCAGGCCAGGTTATAATAGTGACATTTTTCATCCAATTGCAAAGGATATCTGTATTTTTATTTTTGTACATGACTCCTAGTATTTCTTATCCACGTTCTGAAAAAAAATCCAACATAATAAAAGTATCATATGTAATACTGGAGGCAGCGTTATTGCAAAGTGTGCATATGTGATTGCACTCATGATCATGTCTTGTCAGAATTTATGCTTTAGCAAGTGCACAGTTACTCCGTCAGAGCAATCATGCTCAGCTGCTGACAGGGGCTCCTTCCCTCCCTCCATCTCAGACTTTCTGCAGTCTCTCCCTGAAGGTCGCTCTCGCCATAGCATGTTTCTCAGGGGGTTGCTCAAAAGACAGATCATGTGCACATCACATCATCGAACTCTTTTCTGATCAAAACCACAGCGCACCTTCAAGTAAAACACAAAGGCATAATATGAGACTATACTAGGTCACTTTCAGTCCACTTCTGGAAATATATTCCTGACTGTTACAGGGAAATGGTAAATTCGAAGTGCATTCTGTTCTCTCTCTTTATGGACCATTTTTTAAAGCTCAAGAGATCCTTGGAACAAGATTTATGTTTGTCTTATTTAAGGACTTTAGAGGGTCATGTCTATTTTCCGAAATTGGAGAACCAAAACAAATGAGTTCAGTTTTCAATTCTGCTGGAGTGTTGAAGGTTTAAGTCAGTGTTAGCGCTTCCCCGTCACGTTCAAATCACCTCAGGACTTTCCAATTGTCTGCTCCGGCATTTAGAGAGACACCAACGCCCACACTGAAATAATGCACTGCCCAGACTTCCAAATGCCTTGGAAAAGGAAAGGTCTCTTAATTTGCATTCTTTCGCTGTGGGCCAAAAGGATGAAGATATAAAGTATCCTTCTAGTCTAAAGTAAGATTATTTATAAGAACGACATATTAATATGGCAAAAGCACACAGCCAGGCATATGCTCATAGGCAGGGTTGGCATGTGGCCACCACTACAGTGGCCGCGGGTTTCTCTCTCTTTGGCATAACATTGTACACATCCAGCGCATGGCACCTTCCTAACACAACACACCCACCGCCGTGGCTACCACCACCACCCCGCTGGGTCTTCCTGCCTCATTAGGGCGCAAGCTCCCAGCATATGCCTCACACTCTCAACACAAGGAAAAAAGCCTCCTTCGATTGGACCAAATTTAATGTCTTTAAATTATTCAAATATGCTGTTTTACAATAACATATGGCCATGAACAATGTTTTCATTTTTTTCTAACAGTATCTCTCTTTAAGGATAAATCATGTATTTCAAGATTAAATTAAATGGACCCTGCTGTTAGAGAAAAAATGTTTTCAGTGCTTCTGCTTGGCTTTGTATATTAATGTTTATTAAATCTCTGAAAACTTAAATAACCCCATGATAAAATTCAGAATATGAAAAATTGAACCCATTTATTTTGTCATGGGCTTTAATATATTTTAAAAAGTTACATTAAACTAAATGATTTTCTAGGTAGAATAATAGAGCTAGACTTAGGTGCTATGGTCGTATGCCAAATGGCATAATAAAACAGATTTCTTGGCTTTGGAGTAACATTCTGAATCCTTTATGATCCCTTTCCTACCCTAACATTGGAACAAGGTGGTCATAAAAAGAGATTTCAAAAAAGTTTGTGGGGAAATCGAATAAAAAATTACTGGAGATTCTTGATGATTTTTTTTATTACTCCTCATATGTATATAGCCTGTTGAGAAACAGAGGAGAGAAAGTCATCGTTCCCCTTCTTCTCAAATATTTACAGCATTGTACATTTGTGCTTCATTGTACATTACTGGTCCTCCATAACGCTGACCTTATATCATTCTCACAAGAAGGCTAAGAGGAAAGTTGATCAGATAACATCACAAGGTGTGGTGGTTATATGATTTCATGTCAGTGTGAAGATATGAAAGTGTAGGGTTGGAGTCTGGCCTGTCAACTAGGTCACAACCTGATGATACCCCTTTGTGGGTGTGACCTTCTCATAAGGAGGGTCCTGAGAACCTTTCTCTCTCTTTGCCTTCACTTCTCTGTTGATCAGTTATGCTGAGATCCGCTCCAGCTCTGTGATGAGGCCACTGCCATTAAATCCACAAGACTTTGCAGCTACTGGCCTGGGATCTTCCTGTATTCTGCATCATCGCTTGTGGCTGAATGAGTCTAAAGGAGCATTTATGGACTTGTATTGAACTTGCAGCTTTAAGTTGGATTGAGCTGGAATATTTCTCCTATACACAATTACTTATTGATATAAAGTTCTTTCTTATACATGCATGATTGTCTCTGGATTTGTTTCTCTAGTCAACTAGGCCTAACACACAAAGTATGGTTTTGGATCTCCCTGCAGAGAATGATTCCAATTATTGTCTTCCTAAACCACCATCTAAAATAGATTCAAACCTTTTATTCTTTTTCAAATCAGCAATTCCAGCACCAACCTTTGCAAGAGTACCAATGACAACTTATCATGATCTTATTTAAATATTTATGTACTTATTTATTTTCCATATCTCTCTGCATTATAAGATCTATGTGGTCATTGTGTCCTAAGTACATTTCATGGCTATAGTAAATGAACAACGACTGCTAAGGAAGTTTTGTGTCTTGTCCAAGGTCACACAATGGATTCGTTTCCAAATAATAATTGCAAGAAACAATTCTGTGGACTCTAAACTGAGACACTCCTCTGCCATTGCCTTTCACACACAATTAGCTTGAGGACACTGAGAATTATCCCATAGCCTCTAGTAGACTCTCCACAGACCACAAATATAGGCATTAGCAGAAGTGGGGCAAGAACCAATTTGGTGGGAATAATAGTCAATTTCAAATGTATGACTGTCTGGAATAGTCATGTTACTTGTGCTTCAAAACCAATCCTTTCTGTTTTCATTGACCTGCTGTCTCATATTAGGAAGTCAAAAGGAAGGGTCGGGAGCTACCTTTAGCAGTCCCCGCACCCTCGATCTCCTCTCTTATCAGTGCCCTGCTGTGTGACAGAACAAATTGGAAGCAAACAGTACAGAGCAGTATATCTTTCTGCATGCTGAAACCCTGTGCATAGTATCTATCATTTACCACTCATGAGAAATTACTCATTGTAGCAATTATGCCCTAAAAAACATGCTAGGAACTCGAAGAACAAAGGCAAGCTTCCAAGCAAGCGCCTTCCTTTTACAGGATAGCTAACTTATATAAAAGACACTTGGAAAGCTTAATGCAATCTGCTTTCAACATACTAAATAACAGTGTGGTGGAAATAGAATGTTATTTCCTTGTTTGTCAGTGTTCTCATTTGTTTCAAATGAAATGTTTTGCAATATTAATTAGAAATATGGGGATTGTTATATTGCATGAATGTTTAAAGATTTGATACACTAGGCTTTTAATAGAACTATTTTGTAAATAAATTAAATCTAGTAAAATTGCTCATTTTGATGCACATTGCCCTTTATGATTATTAAAAATATCAAAGTTACCTAATTAGCCTTGTTTCATCAAGGAAAGAACCATCTTAATCTAATAAGAGTGTTATTTACAAATACACATAAAAAGCACCACATTAAGATAATTTTGCATTAATTTTAGTGACCTCTGATTAGAAGATAAATATGAGTGATATCTTTGAAAATAACATTTTTCACTATATTCAAGCCATATCTTACCCTGTGTCTCCCTAACACACATGTCTGTCCAAGACAGACAGTTCCAATTCCTCTGGGTGGACTCTGTGAAGAGGCAAGCAGGGAACAAAGGAAACATATGGAATGGCCACAACGGGATCCATGAGAAGCTTCCTGTTTGTCACAAATAGTACAATGTATGAATGGGAGTAGAGTACTGGTGAGGGCAAGTAACAGTGAACAATGCTTGGAAAATGATGGTCGTTGTGTATTGAAGCCCAGAAACCCAATGTGGTTGGCTCAATTATTAGGTCACAGGATGAGCAATAGGTTTTACTGTGGTGACATTTAAAAAAAAATCCTTTACAACAAGAAGGGAGGAAGAGGAAGAGAGTTGGTCCAAGCTGCACATCAACACATGATGATCAGAGGAATACATCCCTCTGGAGACCCAATGCACCACAGAAAGGACTGGGCAAACAACGATTCCTGGGGGCATGAGAGAGGGGAGGAGAAATGTGTGTGGACAAACACATGGACGGGGGAGCAACAAGTGGTCTGGAATCGATGGAAAGGAGGGTGTGGGAGGCCTGGTCAGGATTAAGCAAGGACAATGAATCTGTGAGGAAACACTGAAATGCCAATGAAGTTGGAACATGATGGTGGGACAGGAGGGAGATGGAAGGAAATAGAGGAAAGAGCTAGAAGGCAAAGGGCACTTGCAGAGGTCTAAACATAGGCATGTCCACACATAAATACAACTATCTATTATAAGGTGGGAATAAATTTAAGAACATATCTATAGGTCAAATACTATGGTAGCAAGTGGAGGTTGGGCCCTCACACTAGTACTCCCTCAATGCAAGAACACTTTGTTCTATGAATCTGGTATTCCTCGAGGCTCACTGGCCCAACACAAACACTGAAGTAAAATAGGTGCACAAGCAAATGTGGTGAAGAAAGCTGATGGTGCCCAGCCATCAAAGAATATATCATTTGGGGTCTTAAAAGCCTGAAGATAAACAATAGACCATTTACTTGAGAAGAGACCACACCCACACAGAAAGAAGCACAACAGGCAGTGTGGCCACATGGTGGTGAAAGGTCTAGGCAATAGACATCGGGGGTGGGGGGTGGGGAAACACATATCACTGTGTGCACACATCTCCAAGGTGCCCACTGAAGACATGTGGGAGCATGAGCAAGAGTGGTGAAGACGGTGCCCAGCTATCAAATGATATGCCATCTGGGGTCTTAAAGCCTTGAGCATAAACAAGCAGCCATCTAGATCAGGAGGAACAAAACCCACCATAAAAGAAGTTCACTTGCCTGTGCGATCATCAGGTGCTGAGACAATCAGTTATCAGGCATCAAAGAACAAAAATCAAAATCAATGGACCAATTAACTCCCAATGTCGCTGAAGACAAATGGATACAGAGGTAAACAGTGTAGAAGAAAAGATGGTGCCCAGCTACCAAATTATGGAATGTCTGGAGTCTCAAAGATTTGAAGATAGTCAACTCACCATTCAGCACAGAAAGAGCAAAGCCCACATGAAAGAAGCACACCAGCATGTGTGATCAAGAAGGGCTGAAGGGAGCAGGTATCAAGCATCAAAGAATAAGAAACACATCATAACAAATGAGGGGAAGAGCAGGGAGGGGACCTAAGGTCCACTGGTGGGTAATTGGTCACCCCTTTACAGGGGAGTCACGGGGAGGAGACTGACCAGTCAAGGTGCAGCTGGGCAGTGATGATGCATACAAGTTTCCTCTAGTTCCTGAAGCCTCCCTCCACCTCAATCATCATGGTCCCAACTCTACATTACAGATGGACTGGGGAAGGTACATTAGTAGAGAGGGGAGCTGGAGATAACAGGAAAACCAAGATGGATGAGCCCCTTCAGGCCAGTGGTGAGATTAGAGCTGCTGGATGGGTGGAGAGAAGGTGAGGTAGAGAGAACCAACTGCAAGGATATACACATAAGCTCCTACTTGAAGGACAGGATTCAAAGGAATGGTTTGGGGGAGAGGTTGGGGGCAGTGTAAGTTATGACAGTACAATAATAATGTATAAAGTATTGAGGGTTGGTGGAAAGGAGAGAGCAAGGGAAGAGGGGAAGGGATGGAAAAGCCGATACAAGGGGCTCAAAGGAAAAGGCTGATGATTGGAGAATGATAACAGCAGCGGGCATATGAAGGTGTTTGGCACAGTATGTTTATTTATGTATTGTGAAAAACGATGTACGAGCCCCCAATAAAATGATTTTTAAAAAAATCTTTTACAACAAGGTATTTGCTGAGCCTGATACTTGAACTAATCAGATGATTTTTCCTGACTATATTGGTCTTTTTTTGCTGAAAATAGGGAGTTTAAATTTATAGTCATTTTTGACATAGTTTAAGGTAAAAGGGGCATTTAAACCAATTGATTTTTGTAAGACTAGAGTTGTCACTTATATACAAGTTCACAGGCAATAAACTTCAGATCTCCACTGTAGGAAACATACTTCTGACTTTCATGTCCTGGGAAATATGGGACTTTGACCTCGGTTGTTTTTAAAGCAGAAATTCTCCCATTCTGTTATATGTTTATGTCAAAAGAAGCTTCCTCCTCTCGCTTGTTTCTTTCATCTTACAGATTAACCTGCTCCTGTCCTATGGATAGGTTGTCAAAATATCAGAAACAATTTCCAAGTGCTACCATATAATTCTGCAATTTCTGAGTTCATTGTGCCAAGAGTTCAGTGTTACCTTTGATCAGAGAGAAAAAGGGAGGAAAATGGTTTGTAATAATTTATAAATGAGTATTCCACCCAGGGATTATAAGACTAAAGTTCAAAGGTATTGCTAAACTCTTTATCTATTTGAATTGCCTCTAGTGACACTTATTTGTTTGAGTCTGGGAAAGTAACTCCAATGACAGAAGTTTTTTTGTGAAGAATAACAAAAACAAAATACACTGAAATGTGATATATGTAAACCTCTAGAAAAATATTCATTGTATATAATAATAATCTGTCAGCATTTCCAGAGTGTGTGAGTCTAATATTGGCAGGATCCTTCTATTCATTTGCATCCATATAGCTCTTCCATTAGTTAGCTTGATTTAAATTCTTTTGTTGCTTTTAAAAATATATGATTGTCATACAACTGGCATATCAAAGAATTCAACAGTTCAGCCATATCAAGAAGAATTGTGCATTTTCACCACAATACATTTCAGAATAGTTTCTCCTTTCTCGTGCTCATGATTGTTGGCGTCCCATCCCCTCCTAGCTCTCCTTTCCAAGATCCAATGAAATTTCTAATCCAGTTCCTGTGTCTATAGATTTCCTCTCCTGGATATCACACACAGAAAAACATATAAAACAAAAGCAAAACAAATTAACACTCAAACCCAGAAATGACAAAGAGAGAAGGAAACCTCTATAGACAATAAAGCAGAAAATATTAAAAACTGGAATGAATTAAAAATGGCTCAAAAGAGATCAAATGATAAAGTGTTACATTTTCATCTAACTACACATACAATGGTCTACTTGACAATACACTCTCTGATAGCAAGGTTATATTACCTCCTACGATGATGGTCAGAGAGGTTCACTCTAAGCTTAATTCAGATGGAATTAAAGAGACGTAGGGCTGCTACTGTCATCCATAGCCTTCTGAAAACTGGGTGTTCACAATTTAAGCTCTGATACTGTTCTCTCCTTCAGATTTGTATTAGGCCGATGCATGTGTTCTGCGTAAACTGAGCAGCTACATTATTAGGAAGGCTACTTGTTTCAGGTACTTCAATTCTAGATTTCTTTTACTGGCACTGTGCCCTTTTATATTTATCTCATTTGTAATGGTTTATTATTATTGCTGTTATCACTATTGTTATAATTATTACTTTCTCTACTTTTCCTTTCCCTGTCTATCATTTTTATCATGCTGTAAGAATATAGGATGCTGGAATGAGTCTACTTCTGACTAACATGCTGTATGATCAATCACAAGATATGTAACATATCTATACACACAGTACCTTCAGATGCAATGGAGATAGTTTATAATTGTTAGGTTGGGTCATTTCTAGCAGGGGTGGGCGAACTATAATTCAAGAGCTATAGGCAATTTTTCAATAAGGAATGCATGACTCTGAAGTAAAAGTGAACATCGGTAAGGGATATTATTCATATTATGGCGATCTCATTCAACTCATATTAAGAAGGCATCCTAGCCCAGTGCAACTGAAGTCCCAGGTCTGATGCCAGCGGCCCTCCTCAGACTCATAGCCACAGGCTGACGATCCAGAAAGATGAAGCAGGAAGCGGGGGGAATGAACACCAGTGGGGGCAGAGTTGTATGGGCCCAGGATGGTGGAAACAAGCCTGGTGCCAACAGCTCTCGGGTCTAGCAGTCACAAGGAGCCATCCCCGGAGGCAGGGACAGTGTCCCAGAGATGGCTCCACAAGGAGGTAGGTGAAGCACAAGAGAGGGTGGAGCAGATCCTAGCGTCCCTCCTCTAAAGACACCACACTTCCAGGAAGGCAACATCCAGCTGTGGCTTGATTGACAGGTCGGATCCACTCCTGGATAGTCACACAGGTCAAGTTAACGCAAAATCTTACTGCCACAACACCAAACCAAACTCACTGTCATCAATTCAATTCTGACTCACAGTGATGCTACATGGCAGGGCAGAACTTCCCTGCTGGGTTTCTAAGACTGTAGCTTATGTGTTTTGGGACTAGAAATGCTTATCTTTCTCCCTTCAAGTGGTTGGTGGTTTCGAACATGCTCAGCAGTACAACCATAAGTACAGAACCACCAGGGATGCTTGGGGAGAGTTTATAGTAACTTCTTTATAGAATTTTGTTGTTGCTGCTATTGTTCTTTTCATCAGGATTTAATCATTGAACCTTGTAATATGTCAAACTGTACAAGAATATTTGCTGAATTAAAAAAATGACTCTACTTCTTCCAGAACCAATTTAAGATGACTCAATTAAGACTAACCGGAGTGCACAGTTTTTCTATTTTCTTTTGAGTTTATGATAAAAATGAAGAGAACTTGAAAATTGTATCAATAAAGCACAAAGACTACAGCCTTCTATATGGATTCACAGCAAGAAAATCAATCAATCAAACAAAAACCTGGATCAATAAATAATATTATCATGATACGCCAAGAAATTATTGAAGTTGTCAAGGATTTCATTTCACTTGGATCCACAATCAATGGAAGCAGCTGTCAAAAAAATAAATGGTGTATTGCATTCAGCCACATCTTCAGCAAAAGGCCTCTTAAAAGTGTCAAAAGAAAGATGTTGCTTCGAGGGCTAAAGTATACTTGACCCAAGCTCTTCTATTTTCAATTGATTCATACTCAGGTGAAAGCTGGGCAAGGACTAGGAGAGATTACAAAATAATTAATGCTTTTGGATTATGGCAATGATGAAGAACATTTGATATACCATGACCTGGCAAACAGAGACAGAAGTGTCTCATGGAAGAAGGATGGACAGACTGGACCTTAGAAGCAAGTATTTGGAGCCTTCTTTACATTTACTTGAGGCATGTTACCAGGAGGTGCAAGTGCTGAAGTAACCAGACTCAACTGCCATTGAGTGGGTTTTGCTTCATAGGGGCCCTACAAGGCAGGGTGAAACTGCCCCTACAGAGATCTCTGAGACTGTAACTCTGCTTATGGGAGGAGAAAGTCTCGTCCTTGTCCTTTGCAGAAACTGGCAGTTCTGAACTGCTGACCTGTGGCTAACAGCCTGATGTATAACCACTTTGACACCAGGGTTCCTTTGGTAAAGTAAAGGGTCAGTGCAAATGGGAAATACTCAATGAAATGGGTCAACACTGTGCCTACAACAATGTGCTTGAACGTGGGAATGTGTGTGAGGACAGTGCAGGACAAGGCGGTGTTTTATTCTGCTCCATGTGGGATTGGTGAGTCATAAGAAATTCAATGGCACCAAACCACAGGGTCTCCACAGGAAGGTCTCTGTGAGTGTGAATCAACCTGATAGCGGTGAGCTTGTCCTCTTTTTGTTTTCATCCATGAAAGCTCCTAAAATTTTCATTTAATAGATGAGGTTTGAATGGTACTGCATTTTAAATACACTTGCCTGAGAGAAGAGTCTAAAGTGATAAGGGAGGTAGGGTCTTTGTAGTAACCACCTTCAGGGAAACTGCTCCTTCAGTTTATAGAAAACGCCTCTTACATGTGCTTGGTTTCCATTCAAAATAACATATAAAAAGGGCTCCTGTTGGTGTCATAGTCACATTGCTCAAACATCTATTTAGAAAATGAGAACTGGACAACATCAATTGCTTCTAGATGTTGAGTCTCAGATAGAGCTGTGGCTCATAAACATATCTTTATTCTTTTTGTATACTTTAATGCTTTTTGGATACTTTATAAGAATTTTCCTCAACACCCGTGGACATGTTTTAGATGACTGCTCACAGACTTTTAGTACCCCTGGGATTGCTCATGTCACTTTGAAGCAGACTGTGATTTTGTCACCGGTGTTATGCCATTTGACTGAGCTGTGCCATTGGATGATGATCTTGTGCTTTAAAGCCCAGAAAATCATGTTGGGAGGGTTAGTTACGTCTGAGGAATATACACATGTATGTCTGTACTGGAAATACCAGAGGGTTTCAAAGATTTGTAAAAAAAAATGGAATGAAAAATTAATGTACTTCTTCTATGCACTGTTTTGAAGCCTTCTCAAATACGTCTGCATTGAGGGTTAAAGCCCTGGGCTGCTGTTATCCAGCAGTTCAAATTCACCAATTTCTGTGCTGGAGAAAGATGGGATTTTCTGCTCCAGGAAAACAATCCTAGGTAGGACCCCTGTGTGCTGTCACAGATTTCATGGTTTTGGAGTAGACATACTTGTGTCTAGTCTACGTATGCATCTTTA
Organism: Nesogale talazaci; assembly: GCA_004026705.1. Taxonomy (NCBI): domain Eukaryota; kingdom Metazoa; phylum Chordata; class Mammalia; order Afrosoricida; family Tenrecidae; genus Nesogale; species Nesogale talazaci. The sequence continues at coordinate 22,525 of PVJH01028683.1, forward strand.
CCTATCTGTATGAGAGTGTGTTTATTCTCGTCATGGTAAAATGAAATTCCTTGGTTGAAATGTTTTTTTCTATCCATGTCTTTGTGATTTCAACCAAAGGATTGGGTGCAATGATGTAGTATGCTGGTTGAACAAAGACAGGGTGATTGGTCCATGTTGCCATTTAATTGTGTACAAGAGTGAGCCATCCCACCAGCAGAGAAAGGGAATCCAGAAAGAAAGAAACACGACTAGGAGCGTGAGCAAAACCCCTGTCAGAAGTGGGGGAGGCAGCCTAGGCTGAAGAAGCCCTGTGCTGAGAATAGGAATCTGGTTTCTGGCCTTGGAGTCAGCTGTCATTGGTGACCTCATTGCTCATTGCTAAGAGGTCAAGGACCAGAAAGTCTGCCAGCCTGGCTGAGGATTGATGTTGACCAAAGAACAGCAGCCTTAATATTGTCAGACCTGTTGGCTTCCCTAATCCATCCCACCTTAGTGAGTATTGTTCGTGAGTACTCTGTAGTCATTATGGAAGCAATTGCAGAAGCTAGCGGAGAGGTAGATGTTAAATGAGAGAGAGTCAGGGTCAAAATACGATAAAGAAGGAAGGTGAGTAGAGTCTTGTCTGACCTCTTTCTTGTGGCCTTTCTTGGAGTCTCTTTCTCCTTAAGGAAGACAGAGGAAGCTGCTGTAAACCGACGTTAGTCCAGGTGGACTAGAGAAACAAATAAAGAGACACTCATAGGTGTGACAGAGAGAACTTCATAGCAGAGCCATTGCACATTAAGAAAACATCCCAGCTGAGTCCACACCACGTCCCGAAGTCCAATGTTAACCCACATGTCTGATACCAGTCTGTAAATTCCTCTTCAGATGCATGCAACATATGCAATAATACTAAATGCAGGAAGATCATAGGCCAGTAGATAGAAAGTCTTGTGAATCTAGTGGTGGTGGAAGCATTTCAGTGCAGGCATGGGTCTCCATGAGGGTTCTCCAGTTTGGGGGCTCTGGCTGCCTCAGTGTTGCTCCAGGTGGCTTGCCAAAAAGAAGGTTTGCAAGAGAGAGTATACACCTGTCCTCCAGTGAACTATCTTTCTCGGTTTGCACCTCCCAAAGAGATCATCAAGCTGTGACTTGATTGACAGGTTAGATTCTGCCCCTTCACAAGTTGACAGGAGATTATGTAACTATCACTGACTCCCATTATCTAGTATATCTGTAAATATTCACTCTCTATTATTACAATTGTGTTCTGAGGTAGAAATACTTTTATCTAGTCTATGTAGGCATCTTTACCCATCTCTATGACAATACAGATTCAAGGCAGAGAGTTCATCTCAGAAGGTGATGGCAAGTGTTTTGTCTTGAGAAGGGCAGGTTGAAGGGGGTCAGGACTATGAGGTTTCCTTTTTGAGTACCACAATGCAAATGCATTGATTCTGTTTTGTTCCCATCAATACAAGATGCTTATTAATTCTTTGGGGGTAGGTAGGGCTTGCCTAGAAGAATTTCCTTTGTAAACCTGACCACATCCAACCAATAGCCTTGATCTTGCCCCTGCGGATTTTGTTTTGTTCCTCAAACCCAAACAAGGAACACAATTTGAGTACTTTGATGATATTGAGTAATAAAAAAGCTTGAAGAAAGAAATGGATTTTAAAAAACTCGCCTGGAATCCCCATTGTCTGTAGAATAAAATTTAGCTTGCTGACACCTCAGAAAAAACAAACAAACACCCAAACAAACAATGTCTAGATGTAGCCAAAATTGAAGAGTGCAGAACAATTTGAGAAAGAGAAGGAGTGTACAGACACAGATGGAGTATATGTTGAGAAACAGTCGCTTCAGGTGTTAACATGTATGTCTAATCAAGATGGCGCTGACTTTGTGGCCGTAGTTATTGACCTAGCCTCAGATAACACCTGTGAGTGGGATTGACGAATCTCAGGGTAGATTTATTTTTAATATTGGGAGGGGAGAGAACCATTCCGTTTTCATAGTGGTTGTACAGTCCTCTCAGCATAATGGGCTACATATAAATAGTTGCCAACCACACGGTCAGCAGTTTGAACCTATGTTTACAGGCTATGACAGTAGATTTACAGTGTACGAAACCACAAAGGACATAGATCAACTCTGTCCTATAGGGACATTATCAGTTGGAATCAACTTGACAGCAAGACTTTGTTTGTTTGCTTTGCCTTTTTTGTATGTATCTGCGATGGATAAATATTCTAATCTTTCCATGTCCTTGTCAACATTCTATGTCACCTGCTTTGGTGATTCACCTTTAATCTCGGCCTCTTTAGTTGGAAAAGGGAGGTGTGTCATGGCACTTTGGACTCCCTCTCTCTGATGGTGTTTCCCTGCTTCTTGGCAGCTTCGGTGAGCATTCTTCTCTTGCCCTTTGTCCAATTTGAAGTGTTTTTGCTGTTGAATCATTGTAATTTTCTAAGGGTTTTCAAGTTTAGACCCTTGTCAGATCCATTATTGCTGAAGCTGATCTGGTCAGGACAAATGCTCAGGGTTTCACTTTGTTTGACAGTTTTTTTTAATTTTTTATTTCACTCTCACTCTTAAATACAACCAATTGGATAAAATACTGGGGGTAGCAATTATTTTAGTTCAGTATAAAAATACACATGAATTTACTCTCTCTGCTCTCAAGCGTTTCTAAAGAAACCTGCTCTGATTCTTATGAAAGATTCCTCATATGCTGCAGTGTGTCTTTCTCTTGCTGTATTTATACTCAATTGCCTGTTTATCTTTCAAAAATCTTATTAGGATAAATCACAGAGTTCACTTTTCATTTGATTTTTTCTTCCTACTTTGGCTCATGCAGCTTCTTGTTTTTGCAAGCATGGTTCTCTGTTCAGATCTTGGAAATGTTCCCTGATTATCTCTTGGAAAATTGTTTATTTGGCTTATTCTTGTCATGCTCTGAGATTCCAACAATTCTAATGTTAGTTTTCTTCATTAAATCTGACATTTTCTTTCAAAATTGTTTACTTTTCTCTCCTTCTACTTCTTTTAATATTTAGTAAGTTCAATCTTTTCATCTTGGAGTTCACTTATTCTCACTCTAGACTCCTTTGCTGAGTAGCTCATTGTTGTAGGTATTATGCTTTTAATTTCATTATTGAAATCTCAGATTTTATTTCTCCATTGTGACCTGAACTTTGATATCATATCTTGTGGGTAATATTCTTCCCTTTTTTTTTGACATATATAGATATTTCCTTTTCGTGTTTTGTTCCTGAGTGTTCCCTTTCCTCTTGTCATTTTGTTGTTTGACTTTTATTGAATTTGCACAATTTTGGTACATAAGGGAGATGAAAAATGTCATTTTGGGGGAGGGGGGAGCATCACTAAAAAATGTTGTAATACCACTTTTTAACTAAAATATTGCAGCGTTGTCATGCATATTTTCTGTAGTTGTCTCTCTCTCTCTCTCTCTCTCTCGATTGGACAAAGTGTGTTTTTTAGTTTTTTTTTTTTTCTGATTGGACACCCAGGTGTCCCTGAGGCACGCCGCCGGCTGCCAGTGGAAAGCCCGTCGTCCACCCCACCTAAGTACTCCCAGAGAGAAGGGCAGGCACAGCTACCTTTGCAGCAGCTCAGAGCCCAACGTGTGCTGCATTGGAATGGCCCAGCAGCAGCTGTCTGAGTATCGTAAAGAGCCACCAGATGGCAGATCTCAGCCTAAGCCTTCTTTTTTTCTTCTAGTACATGTAAATTTGTTATTTTTTTGTGGCAGTTCAAGAGATATATATTTTGTTTCCCAGTCCTTTGGAGAGCATTGTGTGGTCTTCAAATGTTTTGGCAATTTAGATTATAAGGTAAAACATAATCATATGTATACACGAGGATGTTTATATTATAATAAAGATAACTTCTTGAGCAGTTAATAGGGACAAATTTACCTTATAGAGACATTAAGCAGTAATAATAGTAGTATTAGACATTAACTATTAATTCTTCTAGAACATATATACTTGAATGCAATAGAAAATTTTATATTGCAGAGTTTTTGTCTCAATTTTAGCTAAAATATACTAGTTCTCATGAAGCTTTTCAAACTTTATGCCAGTGAGAGTCTTTTCAAATTAAATCTTATATGAAACATGAATAATGACCTTGAAAAAGTTCAGGGAAAAATAGTATACATACACATATATGTGTACACATGTATATATACAGGCAGATACATATATACAAATACACATATACAAATGTATACATGTATACAAATGTATACATATATACACACATAGAGAGACTTTCTTTTTTAAATTAAATTACTTTTAAAAATCACTTTATTGGGGGCTCATGCATCACTTGTCACAATGTATACATCCATATACTGTGCCAAGCACCATCACATGCCTGCTACCATCATCATTCTCCAAATGCCTGCTTTTCCACTTGAGCCTTTGGCATCAGCTTTTCATCTTTTCCCCTCCCTCCTCTCCGATGACCGTCCTCCAGATAGGGGGTTAC
>PVJH01028684.1:0-12544 GCA_004026705.1 Nesogale talazaci
CCACCGCCCTTTTGCTGACAGTATAACCTTCAGGAATCTGAAATTCCTGAGCGCTCCCCAGAGCTCAATGCATCTTGAAAGGAAATTTGTGTAATGTCATTTCAGGCTGTCCCTAATCCAGAATTATTGAGGGGGGGCTGGGACCTGGGAATTGCCTCTGACACTTGACAAATACTTGGCTTTGTGTAAATGGACAGGCTCCTGAAATAACTGCCTTTGGATGTCACATGAAGAGAAATTAATTCTTTATTAACTTCCGCAATGATAATCTAATAAACCCATGCGGGCCTCCTGGTCCCAGCATTTAAAGAGCTTGGTGGTTTGGATGCAAATGCCTGCCCGATCCCCCATCCTGGGGGAAATGTGCTGGAGGGGAGGAAAGAGGGAGGAGGAGGAGGAGCAGGGGTCCCCTAGAGAGGTCAGGTGGCAGCTGGGAATCCATAGGGAAGGCTGCTGGGGGAGTGTCAGGCGGCGTGGCCATCCCAGGGTGTCCAGCTGCTCCAGGTTTCCTGTGCCTTTTTGCCCACACTGTGACCAGTTCTCTGCTGTCAGAGAACAGTCTCTGGTTAACACTCCACTTAAGAGGGAAGGCATTGGGGTCCTGGCCCACCAACCCTAAAGGACCATTCATCCTCCCTGGCTTTCCACTCTCAGGGGCCTGGCAGCAGGCATTCCCTGGGATACGGCAGTGAACATGACAGACAAATGTTCAGGGCACAATCTAGTGGGCGAGGCACACACAAATTTTGTTTGTGATGAAAGATCGTGAGATATTCCACGAGGAGAAAGACTGCCTGGGGAGAAAGACAAACTCTGCTTCTAAGAGGCAAGCCTTGTACCCAGTCCCCATGCGACCCACGGAGGCAGGCAACCCACGCAAGAGGCCTTCAGTGAAATCGGGGTCCAACAAGCCTGCTCTGAGCACTGACTGAAAGTACCTGAAGATCCATCCAGAGGTCCAGGAACAGGGTGAGGAGGAAGATCATCCCTTCCCAGAGCCAACGGGGCCTGCAAGAGGAAGTCTTCCAGGACAAGATCAGACACTCCCACAAAGCCAAGATCTTCCCCGGGTCCGATTACACACACTCCAACATGGGCCACTCACCTCCACTTGACCTTGGCCATCTAAGCACTGGGCCAGCTTTTCGTTCACAGACTGGGGTGTAGAGAAATGAAATTGTTCTGGTTGCCTTCAACACACAGCGATCTTCTGAACAGCAGAAGAAACCAGTTATTCTGTTCCGTGACAGCTTCACAAGCACTGGCTGCTCAAAGTGCACTGCTAGATTGGAGTGCCTTCTGAGGGACCCATTTTCCAGCACTCAATAAAAGGAAAGGAAACCTCACTGCAAGTTACTCCATCTGAGACAGAGGAGAACTGCTACCGAGGGTTTCTGAGACTGTCACTCTTTACAGGATTCGAAAGTCTTATCTCTCTCTCCCAGAGCGGCTGGTGGTTTTGAACGGACGTCCTTGCAGATGGCAGCCCACCCTGTAACCACGATCTCAGATCCTATTCTGTAGGGTCCTCCTTGACTAATGTTTAGAAGCAGATAGCCCGACCATCCTTCCTAGACTTGGTCTGAAGGCAATGATGAAAGATGTTCACCTTGAGGCACGCTGCTGGTATCCGAACATCTGTTGGCATAGTAGCTTCCAGGCACTAGCAATGCCCAAGCCACCACAATGCCACATACTGGCAGGTGGGTGTGGATAACATGAAATTAAAGTAAGATAAAAGCATACCACCAACAGGGAGGAGGCAAGGATAACTCATGGTACTAGGTCGAGGGTCTCACTCTATGAGGCTCCCAGTTGATAGACAAATTCCATCAAAAAGAAGAATTAAGGAAACTGGGAGGGGGAAACAGACAAATGGCATTTTGAAGAAAGACAAAGGTTTTCTAAGCCTAAAAACCACAGAAGAATTAACAGAAGTAGAGACAATGAACATGACTACATAAAAATTTTAGATTTCTCCAAGTTATACATTCTCCAAGTTATGCATGATAATCAATACCACTTCTTAAAAGGGGCAAGGGGCAGATCATTCACAAAAGAAGAAATATAAACAGCTAATATACATATGGGGGGGATTCCATTATGCTCGTCATAAGAGGGCAAGTTAAAGCATCAGTAAGATGCCATTTTTCACCCAGCGAATTGATTTTTCTCCCACCGTAATGATATTCCATGTTGAGGATGAAGACATGGGTGGGTTCTTCTGGAGCTTGCTTTTCAGATGTGTGTCAAGACTTTCGGTTGTTTTGTTTTGTTTTTTTTTTCCTTTTGTTTAATCATTTTATTGGGGGCTCTTACAACTCTTGTTACAATCCATACATCAATTGTACCCGACATTTTAGTCCATATATTCACTCATTCTTTTCTAAACATTTACTTTCCATTGAGTCCTTGAGCTCAGCTCCTCTTCCCCCACCACACCACACCCCCAACGCTCGTGGCCCCTTGATAAACTGTAGATTGTTAATTATTTTCAAATCTCACACCAAATAGTCTCCCTTCCTCTCTGGCCCCTGTTGTTCTTCTCCCCGGATGGGGATGTGTAGTTATGTGCCATTCTGTTGTGATAAGTAACCTCCTCCCTCCCCACCTCACCCCACCTTCACCCTACCCTTCTGGAGACCAGCAAACAGACCTGGGCCTATGTAGCGTAGTATTGTTTTTTGTTCTTCCTGTGTTCTTTCTTTCTTTTTTCTCTTGTCTGTTTCTCTCTCCTTTTTTTTCTTCAACTGTTTGTTTTCTTACTGTGCGGGGCAGGACATGGGTGGTTTGTCTAATGATATGGGTTGGACCATGGGAGGGAAGCCCAGGGAGAAGGCAATGGAGCCAATGGCGCCGGAAGGTAGAGGGAGAAGAAGGGGGCGGGGGGAGAAGAGTGTGGCGAGCAGACAGCGACGTGGACAGAGGAACAACTAGGGAAGCAGAACCAGCATCTAGGAGAGGGTAGAGATGCTGTGAGCATCAGAGCAACACTCAGCTAGTGGAGAGGAAGCACTAAGAGGTGGAGAAGGGGGAAAGTGGTGGCCGGGCAGGAGGAGGAAAAAGGAAACAGAGGCGAGCTCTAGGAAGCAAAGGCCTGGAGCGGGAGATTATCAGAGGTGTTTTGTCTTTAATATCTGAATCTTCTAGGCACAGAGCATTGTTTCCACAGGGAAAGCGAGATGGAAGTGTGGACGGCAAGACTTAGAAGATGCACCGGCCCACTGAAGACTTAGTTTGGCTCCTGATTCAAACAGGCCAACTGTGAAAAGACAGTCTTGAGATCACTAGAGAAAACTGAACCTGGCCAGAGAGGAGATCTGGTTTTCAGGAATCCTTATTCCTATTTTAGGGGTGCTGAGCCCTGGTGGCACAGTGGTTACATGTTGGACTGCTAACCACAGAGTCGGCAGTTCAAACCCAGCAGGCTTTTCACAAGAGAAAGACATGGCTTTCTACTCCTCTGAAGAGGTACGGTTTGGGAAATCCACGGGAACAGTTCTGCCCTGTCCTGGAGGGTCATTACAAGTCAGCATCAGCTGACTGGCAGTGAGCTTTCAAAAACCTTCTGGTCATGTTTTAAGCTTTCTTTTCTCTATGTGAGGAATAAAGCTGATTTGCAGGGGGCATGATGCAAGCCCTGGAGACTGCCTTCAAAATGCTTCAACAGGGTTCTGAGGTGGGTGTAGAGAAAACCAAGTCTGAGCATTTGTTAATATCAGCATTGGGGGGTGGGGAAAGAAAAGGAAAAAAATTTTTAAATATATTAGCATTGGGTGACATATGGGTGACTTCATTAGACTAGTCTCTATTAGGTCAATATTCTAGGTAAATATACTAGCTCAATACACTATTCTCCCCTACATATTTGAATTTTTTTATGTTACAAACTTCTTTTAATAGATCAGTTGTACCAAGCATCCACCTCTGTAATTCTATCCTGCAGAAATTATCAAAGCTGTATACAAAGATCATATCTACAAAGTTATCAATGGGGAGACTGATTACAAAATGGAGAGGGGAAAAAAATCAGTTAGAAGTAAAATATCCAACAACAAGCAAAATACCCAATGACACGTGATGGCACAGCCCAGGAATGGAATATTAGGCTACTCTTGTTAAAAAGACTATTTTCAAAGTGCATGTTGCCCTTTGGGAAATGCTTGTGTATTAAGTGGAGAGAGAGAGAATGGGAAAAAAAGGAAAGCAAGAGACAAAATTGTCTATTCACTTATGATCCCAATTATCTTAAAAATGGATCTATTTGCACAGGGCAGGGAAAGGGCAAAATGTTAAACATGGTCACCTGTGGGAGGTATAATTGCAAATGATTTTTACTTGCTTCTTTAAACTCTCCTGTATGCATTAAGGGAAGAAATAAGGTAATTCATTTAAGAGCTGAAGCCAAAATTCCTTGGTGGGGGAAGGGGTGTGTGTGAACTGGATTTGGAAAAGCACCTTGGCAAACACATGGTGAGCTGGATTACCAAGGGTCGGGGCCCAAGATGGGTGGGGGGGGTGGGGACTGATGTCAAGCACAGCTCTGATTTAGGGAAAATGCAGAGCAGGGGCCTGAGGGATGGGGAGACCTAGGGAGCATGAAGCAGCAGGGCGGGCAGGCAATTCTGGGTGAGGGCTTGGAGAGCGCTCTGGATGTGGAAAGGAGGGGTCTAGCTCACCCACGCTAGAACTCTGAAGGTCGTGCCTCTCTCCCTGAACTCCACCTGGCGTCTGAGTGACTCCAGTTCTTGGCCATGCCCGGGTAGCACTTCTACATCAAGGAAAACAAATGTCCTCTGTAGTCCCAGCTGGACCCTCACCCTAGGAACTACCTGCTTGGCACCCTGGCCCTTAAACCATGAGCATCAGGGTCTACCCTCTCACTGTGGCCTCTGGTATGATGGTGGTTCCCACTGCTCCATCAGCTCTTGTCCCTCTAGACCAGTGGTTCTCCACCTTCCTCATGAGGTGGTGAAACCCCTCGCCCTCCACCATAACATTCTTTTCATTGCTACTTCATCATTGTCATCTTGCTACTCTTATGAATCGGGCAACCCCTGTGAAAGGGTCATTCAAGCCCCAAAGGGTACTGATCCACAGATTGAGAACCGCTGCTCTAGACAATGTCCCTGACACTGTCATCATTCTGAGCCCTTGCCCCCACCACCAGCCTTGGCTCAGCACCCTTTTGTAAGTGGGCCCAAGAGACCTAAAGACCATTTAAAGGTCTACATACTCCCAAACACAATGGCTCTGCCCAATTCAGCACAAAAGATGATGGTTGCCTCCCCCCAAGTTGCCATGGTGGCACAGGGGTTAAATGTTCAACTACTCACTGAAAAGGTGACAGTTGAAGCTCAGCAGCCTCTGTGCTGGAGAAAGATGTGGCAGTTGGCTTCTATAACAACTATAGCCTTAGAGGCTGAGCTCCGGTGGTGTAGTGGTTGAGTACAGGACTGTGGCCCACAGATTTGGTGATTCAAATCCTGCAGCAGCTGGGTAGCTCCCATGAGCACCAGAGGGCAGTGATGCCCCCCAAAAAAATAAAATAAAAAAACAATTACAGCCTTGGAAACCGCATGGGACAGGTCTATTCTCCTGTAGGGCCATGGTGAATTGAAATTCACTCAATGGCAATATATTCGCCACTTCCTTCAAACGAGGCTCCGTACTTCTTCTAAAACACCTACCAGGAACGACACTGAGTTTTCACAGACTCTTGGCAATCGTGCTCTTGTCTCTCGGTTGGGGATGCACCGTGTAGTGTCTACTCTATGATGCTGAACCCACAACTCCACCAACCACGTTTCTCCTGGGCCTGAAGGCTCCATCTCGGACTCTGGAGATGGAAACTTAGAGGGAAGCGGGAAGGCTGGCAGAGGAAGAAGGGGCATGCTCCTTCATGTTTACTCTGCATTCTTGTCTGTGTTCTTGCTCTGGCCGGCATCACCCATCCCAGCATCCTCCTGCGCCCCGACAGCACCGGTGCATCTCAGTAGCAGCATAGGATCCAGGCTGCAATCTCTTCAACTCGTGCAAAACAAGCCTGTCAGAAGTTCACCGAGCCTCTTCTTCCTCAGAGGTCTGAGTCCTGCCTCCCCAAGGCTCCTCCTCTGAACTGCTAAGTTGTAGTGCCCTCCTCTTTCCTCGGCTTCCCAGACTGCTGCCCACCGTTGCTCCCTTCATTGTACCTTATAGAGACTGCTTCCATGTTCTGATGACTGGCTAACTATTCTTCAGAGTAAATCCTCCCTGTTGAAATCCCTGGTGTGGTTTCTGCTTCCCGAATGAACCCTGACATAGAGGCTATTGATAAGTCTCCTCTTTCTCAAAATCAGAGGTGATGTGCTACGTGCAACTATTTCATTTTTTCCCATTTCTCAGCCCCTGCTGAAGGACATCATGCTTGGTAAAGTCGATGGTCCCCTGGGGGAAAAGAAGATCCTCAAATGAGGTGGCGTGACATAGAGGCTGCAACAACGGAGTCAAGCCCGGTGACGATTGTGGTGGCAGCACAGGTCCAGGCAGTGTTTTGTCCTGTTGTACAAAGGGTCACTATGAAGTAGAACCAAGTTGCTGACACCGAACAGCAACAACAAAGTTTGACCATGGCTCCTGCCAAATGAGAGATCGTTGGGTCCTGCATATGTCTTCCAACCCACTTACCCTTCTCTCCCTAGACCTATGTCTTCCAACCCACTTACCCTTCTCTACCCTAGACCTGGTTTCATACCACTCACCAGTGTGATTAACCTCCCTGAGGGTTCTACCTAGCTCCCTAATCAAAACACCACCAAGAACAGAGCAGATCATGGTAGTGGTTGAACAACATGCTAAATATAGCTAACGTCACTGAATTGCAACACAAAAGAGGTTGAACTAGCCAAGAGCTTGCTACTTGTAGTTATCACAATAAAAATACAAAACAAAAACACCCAGGACAGAGACCGATTTGTATCTGAAGGTCTTACTCTCTTTCTCTGAGAAAGGCCTTCAGCACATTGCGTACTCGTGAACTGCATCAGACCTGAACCATCTAGGAAGCCACTAGAGTATTCACCCAGGTCCAATGTTGATGCTGTTGGCGAAGGTCAAAGCAAAGGAGCAGCCCAGATAACATCAGAGGTCTATCTTGTACATTGCCTGTAAAGTATGTAATTTTTCCCAGGAATGGTTTTTAACATCTCGTTAGCATAAATCGTCCAAAAATAAATAAGTAAGTAGTGCATGGGCTTTGTCACCTTCATTAGAAACACTTCCTTTAAAATGGAAATGAGCAATCTTTGCAAATCCACGAGGCTCCAAAGTCAGGGTTTGGGGACCGCAGCTTCTCTTAGAGAACCAAGGAGGGTCTTAGAAGACAGATCTCATGGGGAGGAAGTCTCTTGATTTGGTGGTGTTGGAGCAAGAAATGTGACATCCATATCTACCAAGCCCGTCCTTTAAACTAAGCACTTCACTGGCCCAGAGCCTTCTTGTGGCTCTCACCAGACCCTCCTCTTTAGAAATGAGGAAGCTGTGCTTCAGAGGTTGTAGGGTAAAATTGATGTCACAAACGCTGGAAGCATTAGGGCCAGAGTACAACCCAGCCTTCCCCACTTCCAACCCCCTGCACCTACACTCCCAGGGCAAGGGATACCAGAAGCCCAGTCCACTGGGCAAGCCCCAGACCAAACTCACCTTCCACTCTCTCCACACTGGTTACTTGGGTAACCACAATTGCCATAGCACTTCCAGAATGTCAGTGGTTTAATACAATGAACATTTTTTCCTTTTTTTTTTTGGGGGGGGGGGAGATATACAGCCATACGCTATACAAACAATTTTTACAGGTACAAGTCAGAGTCACTGGTTATATCCTTGGAAGGGTGCAAAATATTCTCACTCTCCTCTAAATAGTTCCACCACCATTGGCATAAGTTCACTGCCCCCAAAGCAGCTCATCTAACCTTTCAAGTTACTGTGTCAACTTGATCTCACACAGATCATTTTCTCAAAGAGCATGGTCCTCAATGCAGACCTGCTTCCCTTACTAGGACAGACTATTTCGGGGGATAGTTTGAGTTTTGTGTTGAAAGATGATCTCAGGGCAGGAGTTTCAAGTGTTCACCCAGGCTCAGTGGCTCCAGGATGTCTGGATTTCATTAACACAATGAACTTTACTTCTTCATAGAACAGACTCCCCGTGACAGCTCTCCAGAGCAATTATCCTTCAAGCAAGAATCCCAGGACCCAGGTTCCAGTTCTGTCAAGAATTGGAGACCCTCAGAGTCCTCTCCATTCCATTAGCAGACAGCAAGGGAGAGAAGGGCCGGAGAGGACACATACCTTCTTAACTATCTTGGTCCCTTCTTAGATGCAACTGGAGAAAAACCAGAGGCACTGAGAACAGAACTTCCAGCAACCTTGACTCTGGGTAGGGCCACCTGGAATACATATAGAAGAGATAGATACCTATCAGAGATATGTCTCTGATACAAAGGTCACCAGGAAACCTTCCCGTCCTGCATAAGGAGTAGTGATGTGTCCATGATAGAATGGTTTCCTCTCATGTGTGAGACCTGCATTCCTGTGTTTTATTCCATGCCTGGGCACCTCTCAAGCTCAGTCACTATCTGTGATTGGTTTATTGCTATGGTGCTCACCAGGGTTTCTGCAGAGCTTCTAGTCTACAATGGAGTTGAAAGAAAGACCTGGCAATCTGTAGCCAACGAAAGCCTGATCCCCTTACTCATGGGGCTGCCAGGAACTAAGGGCTGACTTCACAGCCTTGCACAATCATCCTCCCTGACCCAGAGCTGGCTCACGCTCCCCCAACCCCAACCACTGGTTGAATTGCTGGACCAGACCAAAGAGAAACTCCTCACATGACCATCCGCATGCCACTTCTGGTTAGAAATTCTGGCTGCCAAAGACCCTGTTAGCCCATCCTCAAAGAGACCTGCCCGCTTGGCTCAAGCCAGGTTTGCTACAGCTCTCGAGCACTTGGCAGGGCCAGCCTCCTGGAACACATCCAGGTTGCTCTCCACTCCCTCCTTGCCATTTTCATCCCACCGACAACGACATCCCAGCATGTTTTGTGATGTAGGCTGAAAATGCCAGACAGTCCGGGGCAACCCTGCCTGTCTACCAAGCAGAGAGGAGGGAGAGGCCTCTTCTGGGAAGAACACTGACCCCCAACCTCCCATCCGCAGACTGAGAAGTGAGGTGCTGCGAGCTGCAGGGTGGGAAGAGACACAGACACCTAGAGCACTGCCACAACCATAGCTTTGCAAGGGTTAATGGCTATTAATGAGGGGTTGATAAAGATTCATTAGGATCCTTCCTAAGAGCTGCAGAGGGGGCTGGTTAATAGCGTGAAACACAGAGAACACGTACTGGATGGTCTCCCTTTTACCTCCTGAGGGTTCTGTGCCTCCTGGGGGGGAATCCATGTTTGGGCTGAGACATCTTGGGCAGATGATCATATCTTCCCAGGATTGGTGAGCATTGCTCCTGAGATGTTCACAAATCCCTGCAAAGTGAGGGCTCCCCTGCTGGATCATGCAGGGAAGACCTGGACTGGTGCCTTGCTGAAGCCGGAACCCCCACTCACTGCCACCCTGGGTCAGCCGCGTGAGACCTGAAGTTCATACCCCTCGGTGGTCTGATGAGAGTGAAGGACCTAAGCAGTTAGCTCATGACCGTGACATGGGTGATTCATTCCATTGAGTCTCCTGTAGGTGCCAACAGCATAGGAGGGAGCTGCTATCATCTCTTCCACTTTGCAGAGGAGGCGGCTGGGGTTCAGAGAGGGTCTGTGACTCCCCGTAGATCACACAGCTGGGTAAAGAGAGTCTGAGCACAGAACTTAGCACAGAGACCGGACTCTGCTCATTAGAATCTGCCAAGGCCTGAATGAGTGACACCTAGCATGGACACAGGGGTGGTGGAGCTGGTGTCACACTGACATTCAGACAGAGATGCAGATAAAGACAAATGAGAGACACAGACAAGGAGGCATTATTCAAGAAACAAGACCAAGACTTGTTTAGGGCATCCGAAAGAACAAAGACACCAGTTGTCCAGAGGGAGGACCCTTAGATGCCTAGTGGACAAATCACAAGGAAATGTGACCTCCACACTAGAAGGAAGCTTGCAGGACATTGAAGGCAAATGATACCCACATGGGAATGTGCAGACCAGAAATGAACTTCATGCAGTATCACGAGGACACCCACACACCAGGTCATTTAAGCTCTGAGCCCCTTCCCACTTCCACACCTTTTTGACATTCGTCTCCTCTGGCCTCCTCCCGTGTCTCTCACACATTCCGCCATCTAGTCCATGCTGACTCACAATGACTGCACAGGGCAGGGAGAACTGCCCCTGTGGATTCGGTGTCTGTAACGCTACTCGTCAAAAGCACATCTTTGTCCAGAAGAGTAGCTGGTGGTTTTGAACTGTTGATCTTGCCAATACAGCCCAACGTGTAACCACTGTACCACCAGAGTGCCTACCTGTGTAATTGCAACTCCTTCATCTCAGTGGGTCTCTTGGAATTATACTATCTTTCTAATAAACAAGAGGTAGGGATGGGCTGTTGAGTCTGACTCTTGCTGCATTCACCAACTCGTTTACTGAGCCCGGATGGCAGGCTTCGGATCCATTTGGAGAGAACCGTCTGGTCCATCCACATCTGCTGTGCTAGTAGCTCCAACCAGGAGGGAGGGTCAGCAGTGCCCTTTGCCAGGAAACAAATGCAGGGGTGCTCTTGGACAGACCCTGGGAAACAACCCGTGGGACTCACGGACCCAGATGCCGAGTCCCTGCAACGAATCTCATCAGGTTCCTTTTAACTGGACAGCGCTTGTGTTCCGAGTGACGGCCTACCACATAGTCATCATTCCCCATGTAAAACATAGTCAGCCTCCTCGTGGACGCACAGTAACAGTCACCTCCTATAACACGAGCATGGGTAAACATGGAATGTCACGCTAACCAAGCAAATGCCTAAAATTACAGGAAATACGAACATTCATCTAACACAAGAAGTTGAAAGGTGCATATCAAGTGAGTTTCCTTTTTGCTGTCTGGTGCCTGGGACACTGTGCTGGATATTGTTCATTTGTTCATTCACAGTTGGGCATGTATTATGAGACCAGGTTCAGAATGGACGTCTGGGCCGTTTCAGCAAAACTGGCCAAAGTCGATGTTGCATTATAAGAAATCATCAGAATTTCTGAGCATGGATTATAGAAACAACTAGGTTCATTGATGGACTTCTTTGGGGGAGGACAGTGTCATACTTTTTGTGTACAAAATGAGAGGTGATAGTAAAATGACTAGTACGCTACGTCCATGAAAGCTTTCACTATCCAGTTCATTTTATCCGGCTACGTGGGCGCCGTCACTTTTGCATCCAGTTGCTATTGTCATAGTTGCATTTTTTAAAAGAAGTCACATCGCACTAGCTAAGACACACACAGAGCTATATACAAGGGCATCCGACTCGCATGTCCCATTCAAAAGCACACGTGAGCAGGGGGAGGGGTACTCCAGATGATCAATGTGTAAAGCTGTCACACGCCCTAATACAGCTCCGGATACCAACAAGAGAGGCTGACAGACACGCAGATGAGAGACAACCAGACAGAAGCATGGACAGACAAAAGACAGACCAGCATTGATAAGAAAGACAGACACAGAGACCAGACAAGGCAGAGGCAGACGGCCAAGGAGACCAGGTTCAGAAGGCAAGGCAGAGACAGAGAGACAGTCACTGGCAAGACAGAAAGGCACGCAGACACAGACCATAGGGAGATAAGCACAGATGAGAAAGGGAGCTACAGTAGAGAGAGACAGGTAGGCAACAGACAGACATGGGTACACGCAGAGAACAACACTTGGTACCCACACTCAGACGCTGCCTGGCTCCACCACATCCGAAGAGGGCCTTCACTTCCACCCCGCCCAAAGCCCCTGTTCTCTTGATGCTCCCAGAACCTCCCCTTTTGAGATCCTCGCCAAGTTTATATTTGGGAATAATTGTAACATAATTTGATACATAATTAGTGCAGACTAGAAGACTGCGTTTTTAACTACCCATACATCCCCATCTCATTTAAATAATTCCTAATATATCCGAGCAGGCTGCCTCGCGCAGCACCGATGTGTATTGAACTGAGGATAATGAAATAAGGGATGGGAGAGGAAATATGCTATTTCAGAGTCTGAAGATCACCAATTAATGACATGAACAACCGAGAGGGACTCTGTGTGCTTCCTGTCCCCCGTGCAAGGCCCCCAGTCAGGCAGGGGGCTCCCTGGGCAAGTGCCCCAAGGATATCAGAACAGATTAGAGGGACAGTCCGGGGAGACCCAGCTGGCGCAGGGACTGTTGTCTTGGCTGCCGGAAGGCCCTATTCCCCAGCCCCCTGGGTCCTAACCTGGCCACCTCCTTCTCCCACAGACATCAAAGGGAGAGCTACTATCTGAGGCTCACCCTGAGGTCCAGGGAAGGACACTTCGGTCTGTCTTAGTGGAAGAATCCAGCCACTCTGCC